>JAAGNO010009235.1:64562-100396 GCA_033439905.1 Ceryle rudis | reverse complement strand
TCCCCCCGACGACCGCAGACGTTTGCGGCGGCTAAACCCTGGATGTCCGGTTTCCACAGGGTCCCTCAATATCAGTGGGAACCCCGGTGCACAACCGCAAGCCCCAGTCCCCTTCCTCCAGATCGCGTATTCCTGCTGGTGGGGCTGACATACTCTTCCCGGGCGAGCTTTGGGAGCAATGAACTGCTGCTTCCCGAAGCGTTACCGTGCTGGAAAGAAAGGGTTTCACACCGTTTGGTGAGGAGAGCAGAGTATGTGCAAGTTTGCTCAAGGATGGAAAGAGTAGCAGTCTTGGAATGGCTGAACAGAGGACTGCAACAGCGAGGTCCTGGCACAGGTGGTCAAAATCACACAGACGTAGGTATTATACAAATAAATATATTTACCAGATCCTGAATTGCAAAATCTTATGCTCATACATTAACCTGACCACTAGGAAAGAACTCTAATTAAAGTAGAAAGAAAATAATGCCTTCACACGTTTCTGATGCAGTTCAGAGGGTGCAGTGGGTGCTGAAAGTGCTGTGTGAGTTTCCCAGCAAACAGCTCTTTGGCAAGAAGCGCAGCTAATCGTTTATTCCAAAAAGAGGCCCTAGTGTGCAGAGTAAAGAATATCACTATATACAGAGTTCTGAGTGTAGCCACCCGCTAAGGGACGGGTTAGACTGTGACAGCCTGATCTACTTTTCTGTGGCTTTTCTATAAAGCACTGCTACCCCATGTGTGTGATTCCACTTAACCTCACTTTCTGACAGGTTACTGTGACCCAAACTGATTAAATCCACAGCATGTTACCATTCCCCCTTGTTGTGGCCTGAAGAGGAAATCGGGAATTCCTGAAACTCTGAAATGCTATTAAACTCTCTGCCTCTGTTTTCTTGGCTGTACAATAAGTCCAGTTTATAAAAGCTTGCTGCTATTCAGATGCATATTAGCTTTTCTCCTTCTAACCCAGCTTCTGCACCTGAGTCAGAAGTGCTGCCTTCAGAGAAAGAACCCTGGAAATCTGTTTTATTTTTTACCATGAAAAGGCAGGAGACCATGTTGTGGAGTAATAACTCTGAAATATTACTAAGTTTAGAATAAAGGAAATGTCTTATCATATTTTCTTACCTTTGGTTAGTTAATGTCTGCAAGAATTAAAAGTATTTCTAAAAGAACAAAAGAAAAGCATTTGTCATTCTAGCACAGTACTGCTGTCTATATGCTTTCTCTGTTGTTTTTTCATCATAAAAAGTCTAAACTTTTTTCCTATAATTTTAAACTGTGAGGCCAGGAACCCAATGAAACTGTAAAAAAGAATTTAATTTGCAACTGAGCTTCTTTTGAGACACATCTTCAAAATTATGTCATCAAATCAGTGGCTTGCTCTGTTTGTTATGGAAAATCTGTCTAGCTCAGTTGCTCCTAAAGTTATGGAACAAGTGCAAATGCTAGAACAAGACGATGGGCTTGACTAATTTTCCAAGGGATTAATCCTTCCTTCATTTGATCATGAAACAAAATCCTAGCTCAGAAACATTCAGTCCATCAGAAAACAGATCTGGGTCAGTGTCTGAACTGTGTGGTTTGACCCATTCTCAAGCAGTTCTTCAATCTGCTGTGCTTTGTTGCTTTTTGGGGAAGGGGCTGAACATTCCAGAGATTCAAATGGAATGAACTGTACCCTGTGCACTAAATGCAGACTTTTGCAGTACAAACAAGTACTGAATCTGGAATGAACTGAAGAACTCTGGAATGAAGTGTTTTCTTTTGCTTTGACCTTTGTAGTGTTTTTGTTATTTAAATTGTGTGTTGGACCCTCAAAAACGTTGGAGATAGGCAGGTAGAAGCCCCCAGGAGTTCACAGTTGCTAGTCCATGTGAGCAGGAAAGCCTGAGAATGTGTGCATCCAAACTGAGCTTTCACTAGCTCAAGCACTCATCCCAGCTATTTTGCTAGTTATGACTAAGAATAAGACTGTGATTTACAGTGTCTTTTGAGGGTGATTGGTGGATTGCAAAAGAAAATGAAGTCATTCCCAAAATCCAAGTTGGGAAGTATTTTTACTATGTGAAGATATAATTGTAAAGTTTGTACTTGGAGAGCCAAATCCTGCCATATGCCAGAAAGCAGCACAGCTGGAAGCCTGGGGAACATTATTCCCCTCTCCTTGAAAAAGTCTCCTTAGAAGACAGGTAGGGAAAACAGGAGTGTCAAGGCTTGATTTGCCAGGCTGACACTGATGACAGTGCAACAGCTGCTGCCTCGGTGAGTTTTGACCCTGTGCTGGGCTGCACGACTGCTTACACTGCATTCCCATAGCAGCTGAGTGGCTCATGTACCAGTATCTGTACGTGCACAGACATGTGTACTTTAGGATCCACTGTGCTAGGGAGTCAAGCTGCCACCCATATGTGCCCACTGAATACCTAATGAGTACTTCTACAGTAAATATTATTTTATTTAATAAATCAGCTTTATGCTGCTGGCATGCACTTGTTCTGTTCAGAAGAGTGTCTATAGAGGGTGGCTGCCCAGCCACAGATGTCCATTCCTGTGCCAGTGAATGGGCAGTTGAAACTAACCTGAAAGCAGGACCCCTCTCCAGTGCTGCCTGTGGCTTTCATCTGTGATCACAGCATAGGTCTCCAAGATTTTTAAGAGTAAATTAAGCAAGTCCATGTTTTACTGTTTTATTTTCTTTTACTAAACTGGGTTATTGTAGGTATACATACATATGAAGACACATTTGCACAGAGAAGAGAAATGGCATACTTGCATTCTAAAGAAAGACTAATCCTATGTGCTGAGCAGAAACCTGCCTATGTCTTCCAACACCTGTCAGTAATAAATTTCAGCATTTAAATAGCAACTTAAAACCATTAACTAATCAATGCTTACAAGGTTCCAGGGGAAAGAGGGTGGTGTGAATGAAGAACCATCAGACTAGAGACTTGATCCAAAGTCCACCGAAGGGTAGCAATTCCATCTATTTCAATGCTATGGAAACAGATTTTAATTGAGACTATTCTTCTTTCCTTTGACATATATCTTGACATGCCAGCATTAACACAGGAAATTTCAGTGGCTGTGCTGCAGCAGCAAAGAAGGAAAAAGAGTTGAATAAAATAGGAGCACAGCATTTTTTGCAAAATATACTGTGCATTTCTTTAGAAAGGTTTCATAGAAACACAGAATTACCAAGGCTGGAAAAGACCTCCAGGATCGTCAAGTGCAGCCTATGACCCAACACCATGACATCAGCTAGACCAGGTCACTAAGTGCCACATCCAATCTTCCCTTAAACACCTCCAGGGATGGAGACTCCACCACCTCCCTGGGCAGTCCATTCCAGTGTCTAATCACCCTTTCCATGAGGAAGTGCTTCCTAAGATCCAACCTAAACCTCCCCTGGCGCAGCTTCAGGCCATGCCCTCTCGTCCTGTCACTAGTTGCCTGGGAGAAGAGCCTGACCCCCACCTGACTACAACTTCCTCTCAGGGAGTTGTAGAGAGTGAGTCTTCTCTTCTCCAGGCTGAACACACACTGTTTACATTTAAACAGTGGTAATATTATTAGTCACTGCAAAAGTAACTGGGTGTTCCCTTGTTTTCGCTAACAATACAGCAGGGATAATTTTGGATTAAGCTACATGTTTTATGAAAAATATACTTGATGTTTGCTGGTTCATGTCAAAAGAATTGCCTGTGTGACCCATCAAACATCACACCCTGTCCACCGGGAATTATATTCTCCTACAGCCTTTTGTTATTGCTTTTGGATCCCTTGGTGATGCTGACATGTAGCCATATGGATCAGTTGTTCTTCCAAAAATTATCCAATGAAGCTTTGAACCAAGGGTGCTGACCTCAATTAAAAATATAAATAAATAACACCATGGTTTGCAGATTCACATGCCCTTGTCAGAGATCTGCCTGATATTATTCATATCCCCACATAAGTACTTATTTCCAGTTTGGAAACTGTTTTTTGGCAGGTTTATCTGCTTCAGCAAAAGCATAGATGTGGAGTGAGTCATTTAGTTGGTCTTGCAATATGAACTTCCTGCCATTTGCAAAGGAAGTAGATCATTTTAATATATTCTAGAAGACCAGAGTTTATCTGTGAATTAATTTGATGGATGGAGAGGAGGGGTGTTTTTTTGTTGTTTTACTTTGAATAGGTACGTTCCTTCAGGAGGTTTTTGGTGTTGTGTTTTACCAAAAGGAACGTTTTTACAGGAAGTTCTGTGAATTGGATGGAATCTATGAGCTGAATTCACAGCAGGACTCAGCTGCTAAGAGATAGGGGTGCCTGGCCCTTTGTTCACCATTCAGGCTTTCAGTCCAACGAATGTGGACAACTAAGTGCCTATGAATTTGGTTTCTGAGAAGTCAACATGATGAGTGGTAAATATTAAAGCTAGCCAAGAGAAAAAGCCAAAAGAAACAAAGTCTAAAATAGATTTTATGTTTATTTCCACATAAGGTTTTCAACTGTGAGTTCTTTCTGAGAGATGAATACCTATGGTCAGTGAGTGCTTTCTCTAGTACTGCCTCACAGTTCCTAACCCACAGATAATGCAGGCATCTGAGGGACTTGATCTGATATGCCATAGTTATTCATTTGTGTTTGAGAACAGCTCTTCTGCTTACCAGGAAAAAAATTTAACCACAGTGTATTGTGTGGTTATATACCCATTGCACAATATCTTGCTTGCAATTGCTCCTGTTGGAGCTAACGCATTTTGTAAAAATAATGAAAATTCATCAATCCAGACAGGAAAAAGGATGAATTTGCTTCTGCAGTGCACAGATGTCATTGGGAACATGGGCAGATATTTTCATATTCCTGCTGCAGTTGGAAAGGGAATTGGGACTTCCTGCATACTTCCACTTCTCCAAACAGAAAAGGTTCAGATTGCATTATCTAGATTAAAAGCTGCCTCTCACACCAAGAACTCATAAAGAGAGCCTCCATTTTCAAAACTATCTTTTGTGCAAAGATTAAGGCAGCAGAGACTCATACAGGACAAAATAAAAGGGAAGAAATCCCAACTAGGGTTTCAGTTAGGATCTAGAGCAACTCCATTTCACAGAATGACAGTGATTTCACACACATCAGTTGGTAAACAAAAGTGCTTCCTGATGTGGTGGCAGTCCAACAGGAGTTTTAAAGGTGTGGGTGGTATCTGCATTTAGGACTAAGGTGATTCAGGTGAATTAATCTTCCACATTCCCCACAATCAAAGTGTAATGCACTGCTGCTAATTATCTGTCCTGGTGTAGTCTCACTTCAGATGGGTTCTTTGCATTTTGTTTCTTTGTCACCTGCTTGCCACTGGTCAGAAAGAGCAGTACAGCACCACGCACCATGGCCCATGAAGATCCCTGTACTTACTGATGGCCCCAGCATGATGTGTGGTGACCAACTTCTCACCTGTCCTCTTGTTTGCACAATGGCATAAATAAAAAAGCTATTTGTGGCTGCTGGGAGATGAAAGAAATGATTTTATGGGTACCTGATAGCTCCTTGCATGAGTTTATTTAATCATGCTGGAGGAATATTGCACTCTTCAGACCTGTCTACCTGTTAAACACACATGCACACAGCTGTATGTACAATTGTATAGAGCTTATTTCTTTAGGGATCTACACTAAATATACACATAAAATAAGTTCCTTTACAGATGTAGCTTTACCAAGCTGGCATGAGAGATTATTCCTTTTTATTCATGTTGATTCTTTTTGTGGTTAACTGTGAGCAGTCAAGGAAGTAGAGAGACCTGTTTTAGCTGTGAACTAAAAGCAGTGCCATAACCCTACTCAGCAGTCAGAGACAGGAGAAATGAATTGCTGTAAGGTTGTAAATGAGGAAGGATTTTCCTCAACTCTCTCAGAGGTAGGTGGCCTTCTCCATCCCATTCCCAACAAGAAACTTTGTGATTATCAGAAAGGGTTTGCTCTGGCTAAAGGAAACAAGCTGGAAAGTACTGCCTTTGGCATTAACAACTACCCTTTGACATTTCTTCTTCTTGAAGTTTTCTTTCCATAATGACCTCCAAGAAGACAAGCTACACAGGTTACTAATTTAATTTCTGAAGCATTGGATGAGTAGAGAATTTAACAGAACGCAGCTGATGCCCACAGTTGATAATCTACAACGGCTTGCATCTATAATCCTCCCTCAATCTGCCTGACAAACGCCTTGGGGTGTCAGGAATCTTCATCCCCATTCACTATTTGGGGAGAATGTGAATATCAATTGCAATTGCTGTCTTCTACTGCAAATTCAGTGGTGAGTTTAAAGAAGTACTTGTAAGTTGTAAATGTCTTTTCATAAAAGCTGCTTTCACATACTACAAAATAGGGATTCTATATACTTGAGTATTACGAGGAAAACTCTGCTCACATCCACGCTACAGGCATAGCATTAGGGATGTTCAAACAGAACTCACTTGGGGCTGCACAAGCAATCTGAAGGAGACTTTAAGTCATTTATGCAGAATAGACTTTGCAGCAACTTGTTCTTTAGCAGAAAGGTGTGACCAAAAAGGTGGTGGATATGTGTATGTGCTCTGATAAATTAGGCCCTTTGAAGCAAGATATCACAGGACTTTGAAGCCACCAGAAAATCACACTCCAAACACTTTGTTGAGGGTCACATCAACCGATATACCTGCAACTCCTGTACTGACCAGGGAAGAAGACAACAAATGTAATTTGATGTCTTTGATTCTCTCTCACTTCAGCTCCACTCTCTCCTTTTAGCCCCCATATTTAGTTATTAGAGAAGGTCTTCTACTAGCTAGAAATATGGAAAGTACTTCCCTCCCCCTCACCTCTTCCTTGCACTCTGGCTGAGATGTCGCTATACACACAAATACATGGCACAAGTACATGTGTGTGTACCAGAATGCTTCCCATTCTCTTTCTCAAAGCCTCTCTGAAAGAACATCCAACTCACATCTCAGCTGAACTTTTGAACCCACCAATGCTGAGATAGCTTGAAAAAAAGGATGGTGAGTGCAAATAGACTGGAGGAGCAACTAAGCAAGTACAAGTCAGAACTATGCCCTCATTTATGTCTGATAAGGAAGAGCTGGTAAAGGGTCTGATCGTTGTCTAATCTTCCTAACATAGTAACGTCATGTGCCTTCTGCTTGAAAATGCACTTTAAAGTATATGTCCTTTCACCCTGAGCACACATTTACATAGCAATAGCACAGCCAAGCAATTACCTAAAAGTCTGGTTCTGCAAGACCCTAAATTACATGTATCACTTGTGATCAGTTAGATGTCTACAGCTGTTTTCTAAAGTTGGTTTTTTTTGTTATAAATGATACTGTTACAGCTTTGAAGTCTCAGTCAAAGAACCACAAATTGATTTTTGCTGATTGGCACTGTGTACTCAGAGTGGACCATACCAACAGGCCTGGGATCATTTGGGACCACATTCATGGTCTTGTGCTCCTGGGCTTAAAAGGCAAACACCTATGAAACAAACACTTGAGGTTTGTCCTGTCTTGTGTTCAGGCAGGGAAGATGGAAGTTGGCTCACTTCTTACAGAGGTTTTAAAGAAGAGGGTGGCACAAAGGAAATAAGATACAAAGAGCAGGTTTTGATTGCAGGCTGGCTAAGAGCTTGCTTTAGGCGTGATTTGACAAAGACTGCGTGTGTGGCCTTAAGACAAAGTAATGGACGGACTAGAGACAGCAGAAGAGAGCAATAGGTAAGCTGATTGCAGCTCTTGCAGCAAAAATGGACATGCTCTTTTTGCCAGCCATTTCAAAACAGTTGCTCAGAATCAAACAGACAGGACTAAATCAGCAATTCATTCATTTAATAGCTTTAAAGGCTGTTTCCTATTAAACAAGACATGGTAAATCTGTTTCAGATTAGCAAATCAAATGAGTCACAAAAAAAAATCCCACTTTGGTGTTAAGTTTTGGCCTGTATGAGCTGCATCTCAAACAGATGCTGTGTCCATATGGCTAAATATAAAAGGGCCAAAACCAGTCTGGCCCCAACACTTCAGTGGTGTGGCCTGGCTCAGGCTTCACATCTTAGGACCAGCCCTCTGCAGCAGACCCCACACACATTGCACAGCACTTGCCCTGACTCTCTTTTGTGCTACAAGTGGTGTCCCTGTGGTCCCAAGACATTTTTTTTTTTTTAATGTGTTTTCTGAGTTCAAAGGCGTTGAAATAATCTAAGGGTGGTGTTACAACACACAAGAGTGATGTTTTTATGGCACAAAGCTTGTTGCATACCCCAGGGTATGCATGGGGCCATACAAGCATGCAGGAAGATGCAGAGCCTGATTGAACAGCCTCGGGGAACTGTGTAGGCTGGAGCATGGTCTTCTCCATACTGTATGCAACAGCTCCTGGGAAGAGGCCAGACCAGAGCCAGGGAGTAAAATAGCAATTGACTGTGTGTATAGTCAAGGGTCTGGGTGTCAAGCTCGCACCCAGTTGCCTTTTAGCCTACACATATCCAGAGGGACTGAGCAGGCTTCTCTGTAGGTATTATCATCACATGCATGCAAATGGGCAGAGGACAGCCCCTACAGACATTTCAAGCCCTGAGTGCTCCTCAAAAACTTCTTACTAATGAAGAATTGCAGCACATGAAGAACTATCTCTGCTGTCAGCCTCTGGGTAGATGGAAAACACTGGGAAATTTCAGCAGCATTTCAGATTCTATCTGCCTGAAACTGGGTGTTAAAAGAAACACATTAGCCTTAATTCTTACAGCAGCTGAAATTTTGGTATGTTAAACAGCTTTCAATTAACTCAAGAGCAACTCTGAAAGTTTAAGAAAAATACAGACACTCCTATGAAGAAAACATAACAATTGTGTTCTTATCAGAAAGAAAAAGCAAAAGTAAAATGAAGGAATTCTCAATTTACCACAGAATAGAGAGCAACTGCAGTTCCAATCATACCTCTGAGAAAGCTTTCCTTGGCCTAAAACAAAAAGGAAAGAGTCTCTTTGCTGTAAGAATCATCCAGCTAGTGAAATCAGCAGAGGTGAGTAATTGCCAGGTTGATGATTATCTTCTGCAAGACATCATGTCAACTAGTGGAGGCTCCTGACAATTGGAAGAGGACTGCTGAAGAAAAGATTTGCTATATGAATGAAGAGAGAGTGGTCAATATAACATGTGTTGTCTCTGGTAACATTTTTTGACACCATCACCCGCAGTATTATTATTTTCAAGTTGAGAAGATATGGGATGTGTCAGTGCAGCTTGAAAAAATGGCTTCACTGCCAAGGTTAAAGTGTGTAATAATCAGTGGCTTAATATCCATATGAAGGCCAGTAACAAGTAGAGTGCCAAGGTAGTCTGGTATTGTTCAATGCCTTCATCAATGATTTGGATGATGAGATAAGGGGCATGCAACCTGCAGCAAATTCAAGATGATGCTCAGTGAGGGAAAGTGATTGCTATACCAAGTGACAAATCTTTAATCCAGAATGACTTCGAAAAAAACCCATGAGAATTGTGCCAGAAAGAGATTGCTGAAATTCAGCAGGGAGAAGTAGAGGTGTGTGTCTGGGGTGAAATAACCCCACACATCAGCATCAGTTGGGAACTGAATGCCTGACACTTGATGAAAGGGAATCTGGGGCTTGTGATCGATGCCAAAGTGAGTAAGAGGCAATAGACTGCTCTCATGTCAGGTACTGCAGATTGCACATTGTTACATCAGAAGAAGCATGCCTAGCAGATCCAGGGAAATTATTACCTCCTTTACTTATCCTTGGTGAGACCAGTTTTGGACCTACCAGGATGTCAAGAACCTTAAAAAGCTCAAGAAAGAGCTGCAATGATAGTTACGGGGGTAGGGCACATGACCTTCAAGGAGAAGGTAAGGGAGCTTGTCTTGTTTAGTCTTGGCAAGAGGAGACTCAGGGGCGGTCTAATAGCAGCCTACATCTATTTGAAAGGAAACTGGAGGAATGATGAAGCCAAACTCTTTTCAGTAGTGACAGAGAATATAATGGGCAACAGTTATAAGTGGTTTGGGAGGTTGAAATTAGACAGAAGTTTAAGACAATAACATAAAGACTAAGGAAACAAAAATAAGTTCTGGTCCATGGAAGTAGAAGGCCCAAGGGAAAGCTAACATAGGAAGATCACAGCAACACTGGGATTACCACCATGAAACAGAGCACACAGTGAAGGGTGCCGATATTGCTTTAAAAGGTGAGCTATGGAGGCTTCATCTAACTAGCCAAAAGAACCAGTTGCTGGTCTGAAATGCCACAATGCAGCATGTCCCCTAGATATGGGATGCAGGCTTATAGTTTTAAAATCCCAAGGCAGAAATTAAAGAGGCATAAGGTCTGAGTTACTGTAATAGTTCAGTTAGCGGTACATGGAGTTATCCTGTGCCCAAACAACAGATAGACTTAGTGCTTTTTTAAAATAGATCAAAGAAGTATCTTGCAAGAACAAATAGAGTTTTGGTAGTCAGAGAGAGGAGGTTTAGCTCTGTGTGTGGAAAATTCCAGAATTTTATCTACAGGAGACTAGTACCTGTGACATTTAATGTCATTGCAAGACTGGACAAACTAGACCCTACCAAAAAAATTTAGAGAATACTTTTCAGAATTAAAAATCAAAAGCAATTTTGGAAGAACAAATGGTCATTGCTAACCCACGCCTTAATGCTCAGAACAAGTATCTAACAGAGCAAACACCTGAGGTTTAATGTGAGCAGGTCAAACTCACTTAAAACCTGCAAACATCCTATTTTGTTTTGAACAAACAGGCAATCAGCACTGGCAGAGATACATCTAAGGGTAGACTTTAGATTGGAGAACATTGATTAAGGTTATTGGTAGGGGGTCGCTGCATAATGTATTTCCTTCTCCAATTGTCATTGGAAAGAGAAGAGCTCACGGGTGAATAGAACTTTATTTAGAGGCACCAGACTAGGGAGCATCAGTTGGAGCAGGAAGTAATTTGAGTGAATATGCTGAGGACAAGGACATCACAACCATTGGAGACTCTCACGGCTATCTTGGAGGGTATCCAATGAACAGAAACAGGAAAAATTCCTAAAGCTTGTGACTTTTACAGAAAGTACAGGCCAAGCAGAGTAAGAAGGAACTATCAAAGCCAGTGTTAACAGTAGCTGGAAAAAATGCATCTTAAATGCCTAATTGTGTTTATTAGCTAGGATCCATAAGTCTTTCTAGTTTCTATCCTAAGATAGCCTTAGTAGAAGATACAGTTCTCAGACATAATTTCTCTTTACTACATAGCATACTACATAGCTAGCTGGTAGTGCCCAGAAGTGATCACAGCTCTGTGGGCATGAGCTCCCACAGTTTGTAGTGAAATGCATGTGCACACATGTTGCTGCTGCTCCCTGTATCCTCAGCCCAGTGGGCTGATCACCAATTGTATCAAATCCAGAAAGAAGCTTTTCAGAAAGTCTGGTCAGCAAGGTTGTGTTTAGCCCTGATACCTCACTGAACTCTGGTAAGTTCTGCCAGAATAACCGAGGATTTAATTTAGCTTTTTTTCATCACCCAGCACTGAGGTACAGCATATGTGGATGCAAGGCTGCAGGTATCTAACAGTGTCTAGGAAAGCTTTACAAACATAGCTAATTATTATTCATTAGCATTGCTATTACATTGCTGGGTACAGGGGAGATTAGGAACCCTGCTTTGCTATGCTTTACTGAACATAAACTTTGAGTGACAATTTGTGGCAAAAATGTTCATTATTGAAATGGTGAGGACATTCCCTATTGTCTTCTAGTTAGAAGACCAAGGCCAGAGTTTAAGTCTTGAATACTTCAAGGTATTTGAGTTAGCACAAATATTAGTATTGTGGGATGAGTAGATTTTGAGTGCACGCAGGTACACTTTATAGAAAGGCCTGAATGCAGTAATCCACTTATGCATGATCTGTGGTACTGGGCAGCCTTGAAAAAAAGGTAGAATCTAACCACCACAAAACAGCATCCTGTGTCATGAAGCTTTCACTGGACTGCCTCTCCTTTGGTGATGAACACATTTGATCCATGAGATCAGAAATTTGAGCAGGATGATTAATCTTGACTTCAACCTGTGAGAATAGTATGAAAGTACTGAAACAAAACATTTTGAGTTCTGAGGTCCCATATCTGAAAAGACTGCTTGTACAACACTTTGTGTCCCCTCAGCTCAGAAAGACCCTGAGAAAACTGATAAGGAATGACATGAAGAACATTTGTTACTAAATGTAAGATTTCCTGTTTAGCATGCTTTCCCTGCTGGAATGCATTTATTGCTTTGTTTGTCCCATACTTCATAGGTTATTTCCATCTCAGAAGCAGCTTTAAAAAAAAATTATTAGAATTTAAAAGAGAGCAAAAATCTGTTGCAGTTTTTATAGTCAATTTTCAAGCATGATATCTTGAGCTATATTTGGACAAAACTGCAAAACCATCTTGTTAGAAACTTAAGTCCTGAAAAAATTTCTTAACTCAGAAAGGAATCTTTGACCATAACTAGTTATCACATTGTAAAAGCATAAAATCTCATCAAATCTCTGATCTCGTGGCTCAGATGTCTTCATCACCAAACATGAAACAATCCAGTGAAACCTTCATGACAGGGTGCTGTTTTCTGCTGGTTAGATTTTTCCCTTTTTTCAAGGCTGCCTGGTACCACAGACTATATACATGGACAAATCAAAAATCTTTAAGTAGATTTTTTGTCTACAAAACCATTGGCACATCTGATTCTTCCTACTGGGTTATCACTGTCATTAGTTCCAAGACACAAAAGCCCACAGAGGCCAATTTAATCTCATGGTCTGTCTCTGTCATTTGATGCAGGCTGTGAGAAGGGACAGATATTGCCCCTCCCCAGCATCTGCAGAGCTGCTTTACAACAGTTTATTTTCAATGGTGAAAGGACTTGTTCTAGGTCCTTTCTGCCTGTTAAAAACTGAAGACAAACTCTGAAAGCAGAGTTTAGCTGCCCGAGACCCGTTATTTATTGACCTTTCATACAGTCAGTGATACTAGTTTAATCCCAGTCACAGTCAAGATGAAAGATCCATATGCAGATATGAAAGCCAGACCTCAGTCCTTCCTTCTAGGAATGTGATGATTTTCCAGGAAGAGGCCAAAGGATTCCTGGGCTACCTGCAGGAAGCTCACCCAGTACTGATCTACCACTTATGCAAGAGCTTGTGCAGTGACAACCTTCTGTGTTAACTGATCAGGTAATGGAGAAATCTAGTCGATTCTACCCCCAAAAATCAAAATTTGTAACCTTGGCTGTCTCACAGGGAATTTAAGTCCTTCGGGGATTTTTCTAGATGAGAGAATCCACAGCCTTGGTTTGGAGACTCCTTCCTGCAAATTTGCAAGAGCAGCTTATCAGAATTGCTGGTCTAAGGAAGGCACTGCAGAAGATGGATCCTCACCAATATCCAAGTGGCTTCAAAGGAGTGTCTGGCTCTTGGGTATCAGCCACTGTTAGAGTCACAGAGTACCTTGGTACACCCTGTCAGGATGAGCAGGTCCAGCCAGCATGGGTTTATGAAAGGCAAGTCCCGCTTGACTAACCTGATTTCCTTCTATGACAAGGTAACTCAGTGGATGAGGGAAAGGCTGGGGATGTTGTTTACCTGGACTTTACCAAAGCTTTTGACACCATTTCCCACAGGATTCTCCTGGAGAAACTGGCTGCTTATGGCTTGGATGGGTGAACTCTTCGCTGGATGAAAAAATTGGCTGGATTGCTGGACCCAGAGAGTGGCAGTGAATGGAGTTAAGTCCAGCTGGTGTCTGGTCACAAGTGGTGTTCCTTGTGGCTCAATATTTGGGCCAATTCTGTTTAATACCTTTATCAATGACCTGGAGGAGGGGATCAAGGGCACTCTCAGTAAGTTTGCAGACAACACCAAGTTGGGCAGGTGTGTTGATCTGCTTGAAGTTAGGGAGGCTCTACAGCAGGTTCTGGACAGTCTGGATTGATGGGCCAAGGCAAGTGGGATGAGGTTCAACAAGGTCAAAAAAATTTCTTCACAGAAAGGGTTGTCAACCACTGGAACTGGCTGCCCAGGGAAGTGGTTGAGTCACCATCCCTGGAGGCATTTAAAAGACATGTAGATGTGTCACTTAGTGACATGGTTTAGTGGTGACCTGGCAGTACTGAGTTAACAGTTGGGCTTGATGGTCTTAAAGGTCTCTTCCAACCAAAACAATCCTATTATTCTATGATCACACAGAGCCAGCAGCACACTAAAGCCCATGGGGGAAATAACCCCAAACAACATGGCTCATGATAACTGCTGCTATCAAAAGTGTCCTGCATTCAGCAGCTGCCAGTGCCTCTTCCTAGAAGTTTGTCAGAACAGAACTTTCTTCACCAAAAGGGGAAGTGTTCTTTCCCAGCAGCTGCAGTGTACTGAACTAGACATTTTTAGAGACACATCGTGTGCATGCCCATTGCCAACATTCAGCAGCTATGTACTCAAGAGTTTTCCTGGCAAAGTATCAAACCTCCCTGGAATAATCTTAAGGGGCCTCAGTTAGTACGTTCCCTGGTAGTGCAGAAATGCTGAGCCAGGGCATGGAGGTGTGATACTGAGTCTGCAGATCTGGTAAATATTTAAGATTAGTATTAGCCACTATTTTAAAACACCTCTTTTTCTGATAAACATTCGCTCGTGCTGTGACACCTAGAGTCCTTCCTGGAGTTAAATAACAATAGTGATTCCTTGTTGTCAAAGGTGTGTGTTTCTGTTTAAATACTTAAACTTTGATCAGTTCCTTAATATAGATTTGCTTATAAAAGTGGAACTGGAACGACATATCTATCCTAGCCTGAATGTTTGACCAAAGATTTTAGTTGCTTACAGTTAAAAGGAAAATCTGATCATTGTATCAGGTACTTTGCTCAATCTTTTCCTGTTTTGGATGGGGACAGATCCCTGTTTTCCTGATCATAAAAGGGAGGGTTGTAGTATCAGGAATTATAACAAAAGAAAACAAAACAAAACAGAAAAACAGTGGGGAGGATCTGGTAGCTGATGTAAAAGTCAACTTCATGTTCTTCAGACAGTTTCTCACTTCAAGGATAAACACAAGGTATAGCTGCTGATTTTGAGAAAGTTTAGCAGTATTTAAGATGGTTTTAAGTCTAGAAAACTCTACTGAGGAAGCAGGTAGCCTAAATGACACTGGCTTTGTGGTCAAGATGGGCATAGATTGGCTGTACAAAGTAGACACAAACAGGGTCACTCTGGAAGCTGAACATGTCTTTCTGTTTATTGTTTTGTGCTCAATCTACTGATGGTGTAAATATTTGAAGAAGAAAAATAGCATAAACATGACAGGAGCACGTGGAGGAGGGAGGTGCAGACATCCTGGAAAACAGGGGATATGACCCTGCAAGACACTAGAAGAAAGGTTTTGAGCCAGCTTCCTACAGAAGGAGGATTAGAAAATCTCAGGCAGTTTCTTATATTTGTCACCTGTTATAAAGCACAAAACTTCAAAAAAGACATACATAAAGCAATAAACTGCTGCATAAAAAGGGATTAAAAAAAAAAAAACCACTCAATGAAAATGCTCCTGGAAGTACTGCCTTACTGTATACATTTGAAAAAAACCAGGCTACTAGCCTCAAGGCTTTGAGTAAGAATCAAGGCTTTACTTTATTGACAGGAAACCAGAGTTGGAAAGAAATTCACAGCATTTTCCAAATGCTACTTTTTTTTCCCCTTAAAGTGAGAAGGCTGCCAAGCAGCTTCTATTGGAAAGAACAGAACCTGTATTTTCATATCAAATTATAGAAAATAAGAGCTGAAGTGGACTCAAAATAGGAATCTGTCTGGCTCTTTGGAATAAGGACCAAGTAAGTGTAGCCATCCCTTATCAAGTTTTTTAAACTTGTTTTTAAATCCTCCAGCAATAGAGTTTGGGGTTCTCTAGGCAACATCTTCTGAAATACATTACTTTAAGAAATTATCTTTTGCATTTTCTTCCTCTGAGTTTCTTCTTATCATTCTCACTTGGAGAACAAATTTTCCTTCTAATATGTTACACACTTGATAATATTTCCATGAACAGGAAGGCTATCGGTTTTGCAGCTTTCCCTTGCTGTGTGTTTCTGTAGCATGTCTACTAGTTGTCTTCCCCTTCTAGTATTTTAAAAGCAAAACAAACTTTATTTTTAAAACATTTCCTCATAAATCTTGTTTCCCAAATTGCTTTCCAGGTTCACAGTTCTTCATTCAAGTGTCTCTGTTTTTCTTGCATCTTTTTTAATGTGCACCATCCAAAGCTGGCACTGAAATCTGGAATTCAGAGGTGCTGAAGGGTCTCTCTGTAGATTTGTTACTCAAAGAGGACTAAATGAATAACACAGTTTACCTCCTGTGTTTGACTTACAGTAGTCTTGCTAATATGTCACAGAGTGACATTTGCTTAGTTGCCCAAGTATCACACTTTTTCATGTTCAGCTTGTAGATCCTATTCTGGGCTTTTGCTGCCTTGTGAGTTTCTCTTCCTTTCCTATTTAGACTATATTTTTTTACTTCTATGCTTTTAATAAATTAATTACTTTAGGACATTTCTTCTGTTTAATGAGATTGTTTTGTGCTCAGGAAATTGGAATTCTATTTTACAGTGATATAAAATCACAAACTGAAAAGGGCTATTTGATGTGCCACCCTTGTTGGGTAGCAATTATTGTGCCCTACTGTCAGTCATACCACTGAATTTTGTGGTTACTTTATAATAGTTTTATGTAGACTCTATATCCCTTCTTTCCTTATGAGAATGTTATAACAAAGTCTTACCCAAAGCTTTATTACAAATGCAGTAAATTATGTCAGTTGTTTCCCTGCCATCAGCTGTATGTGTGGTGGATTGACCTTGGCTGGCTGCCAGGTACCCATCAAGCTGCTCCTCCAGTTCCCTTTTTTAACAGGACAGGGGAAGAAAATAAGATGAAAAGCTTGTTGGTTGAGATAAGAACAGGGAGATCATTCACCAGTTACCATCAAGGGAAAAAAAGACTCAATTTGGGGAAGATTAATTTAATTTATTACCAGTTAGTAACAGAGTAGGACAATGAAAAATAAAAGCAAAACTAAAAGCACCTTCCCCTCATCCTCCTTGCTTCCCAGACTCTTGAATCCTCTATTTCCTCCCCCTTGAGCAGTGCAGGTGAATAAGGGTTGAGGTCAGTTTATCATCAATTGTCTCTGCTGCTTCCTCCTTATACTCTTCACCTGTTCCAGCTTGGGGTTCCCAGCTACAGGACACAGTCCTTCATGAACTGCTCCAGCATAGGCTACAGTCCTTCAGGAATGGATTTCTCTAGCATGTATCCCCTGTAGACCACAGGTCCTGTCAGAAAACCTGCTCCTTCATGAACTCCTCTCTGTGGGCCACAGGTCACACCAGGAGCCTGCTCGAATGTGGGGTCTTTGCAGGCTGCAGCTTTTTTCGGGGCAATTCCACCTGTTCCAGCACAGGGTCCTTCATAGGCATCATCTGCCCCACCATGGACCTTCATGGACGGTAGGAGTTCAACCTGTGTCACCATGGTCTTCACCACAGGCTACAGGCAAATCTTGGCTCCAGCATCTGGAACACCTCATCCCCCTCCTTTTCCACTGACCTTGGTGTCTGCAGAGTTGTTCCTCTCATATATTCTCACTCCTGTCTTCCAGCTGCTGCACAGCAGCAGATT
Source organism: Ceryle rudis (assembly GCA_033439905.1). Classification (NCBI taxonomy): domain Eukaryota; kingdom Metazoa; phylum Chordata; class Aves; order Coraciiformes; family Cerylidae; genus Ceryle; species Ceryle rudis. Next base: position 82,687 of record JAAGNO010009235.1, on the reverse strand, counting down.
TTCCAACTTCTTAAACATGTTATCACAAAGGCATTACCACCATTGCTGATGGGCTTAGCTTTGACTAGTGGCAGGTCCATTTTGGAGACACCTGGCACTACTCTATCTGACATGAGGGATAGCTTCTGGCATCTTCACACAGAAGCCACCCCTGCAGCCCCCTCGCTACCAAAACTTTGCCACATGAACCCTATACAAAGACTTACCATGTCAGAGAAGAAACTAAATTCCCCTAACATACTTTACTCTTGACAAAACCATGCTGGCCATTTCTAAGCACCCTATTGTCTTCCAAGTGTTCACAGGCCATTTCATAATTTGTTCCAGTAGCTTTCCATATTCAGCTGAATTTCTTGGATTTGTTCCTCTTGTTTGCTTCCACCTCCTTAAAGACACATAGAACACTCACCCTCCATAAGTCCTCAGGGTTCACCTCACTGCAGCCAACTTTTAAACAGTCCCTCTCTTAAGGATTTTTCTAGTAAAAGCAAGTAAACAAGAACACATTTGGTCACACGCATGCTGGTTCCAGTTGCAAATCTCTGTGTTCCTCTTTCTTCTTAAGGCTTTCATTTGGCTGATGTTTATGAGTTGTCTCTTTCTCCAATATAGACAATGCTTATTCCACATTTTAATTCTGCACGAGAAGCCAGAGTTTTTGGCACACTGTTGATTGACTTTTGATAACACAGCTCCTGCTTTAACAATCTGCCATTTGTCATAACCATGCAGCAGGCAACAAAAGGTCTCTGTTAAATGTTTAATGTTGGGCACAATCCCAGCAATCAGGGCTGGTAGACTGAAGAGACTATGCAGCATATGAGACTGGAAGAAGCCAGAGGGGAAAAAAAAAAAAAAAAAAAGGAAAAATGTGGAATTGTCGTCTAGGTTTTGTATAAATACAGCTGGATATTTTATTATCTTTAAAAAGTAGAAGATCTCCCTTTGATAATAGAAATCAGAAATCTAATAAGTATGAATAGTCCACTTAGTAACATAAAAATGTCAATCACAAATATCTCTTGTTTTACTTTGCACAAATATGTTTGATTCAGTAAAGATCAGTTCATAGTTCTATGTAAAAAGAATCAATTATAACAAACCTATTGTTTGAAATTAACTTTTGTCAATTTGTAGCAACTTTTGTAACAACAGCGACATTTCTTCTTACAACACTGTTGCTTTACAGAGCAGAGTAAAAGTACACTGCGGCCCAAAGTTCATCTGCTAACCTTCTTCACATGTGTCGGCCTTAGAAAAGTTTTCTAAAGACTATGTAATGAAACTTCATTTATAGACAGGCTGTTTGTTTGTTTGGGAGTTTTATTTTGGGAGGGCTGGGGGCATTTGGTACGTATTGCTGTCTCAGTATGGAAAAATAATCATCATAGAATCTCCAAAGGATATAATAAAAAAGTAGAAAAATGTTCAGAGTGTTTTGAGGTGATCTGAAGAAGCTTTTAAGGTTGCAGCATGCCTGTTAAGTGTGGTACTGATAACATGCAAGTAACAGAAAACAAAATCCTCTAATCAAAGCTAAGGTCAAGAGAAAGGTCTCCACATTTAAATTCTTAAAAACAGAGTGACAGTGAAGTGTGGAAGCACTTAGGATAATACCTCATTTCGGAGGAATTAGCAGTGTAAACAGTGCCCAGTGTACAACAGCATTTTGTGTTTGTATCACTAAACTGTGCAACCAAGGAAGGATTCAGCAAGTGATGGCAACCTATACTGTCCATGAAAAAGCAAAATCCCCTTTAGGATGGTATTATTCCTAAATCAAGTCTTGTTTAAATTAATTCTCTTCCCAAAGGGATAAGATTTGGGTGACCTTTTCAGGGAATCATATTAAAGTGTGCTTTGTTTATTGAGCACTTTTGAAGCAGCTTGGGCCAAAATGCATTTTTGCTTATTAAAATGTATCTGGACCAGTTCCATTACCCTCCCACTCGCTGTAGCCCACAGGACTAAATGGGTGTAACAAAAAGAAGAATTTGGCCATTGACCTGCAACTCTAGTGACTCATACTGGATCACATAAAACTGTCTCCCGTTAGAGACTGTAACAGAGGGCTGCTGCTAACATTGAGCTTCCCTGCTACCACACAATGCGCAGGAGGTTTCAGGGGAAGGGACCTTTCCAGTGGATTAACAGAATCACAGAGTCACAGATAATGGTGAAGGCTGAAAGGGATCTCTGGAGGTCATCTGATGCAACTCCCCTGCTCAAGCAGGGTCACCATAAGACAGTTACCCAGGTCCAGGTCTGAGTGTTTTTCTGATAACTCTGAGGGACACCACCTCCCTGGGCAACCTGTGCCAGTGCTCAGCCACCCTCACAGTCAAAAAGTGTTTCCTGATGTTCAGTTGATTTCTCCTGTCTTACAGTTTGTGCCTATTGCCTCTGGTCCTGTCAGATTCACCACAGATTGAAGGGAGGATGAGAAGACTTGGAGACAAGAAAGGCAATGTTGTATTTCCAAATTACTTCTCTTCCATGCCCAGTATTTGGACTTCATACTTCTGGATTCTTCCTTATGGCAGAGTCCTTGTTTATGGGGCTGAAGACATTTGGAAGTTTTTGCCCGAGGATCTCTAGTCCCATCAAGCTGGGTAGTTGTTCAGATCCCCATCATTGCAGGTGCTCTCCACAATGAAGAGACATACAGAAATATCCCCACCTGGCCACTTGCACCAGGATCTATCTGTGAGGTTGCATCTCTAAGCCAGCTCTTCCCATGCAAGCCTGACCATATGCTCCAGCATACAAGATATTCTGCTGTGGGCAGGGAAGAAGGGGAGGGATGTCTAAAGTGAAATCTATCCATATATTTACCTTCTTGGGTTGTTGTACCATTCTCACCTCTGTGTTTTCTTTTCAGATCCTCACACCTGGGATGTATGAGAGCACAGCCCTTTTACATTCACAGGAGAAGAGAATAACACAAGTCCCCATGCATTTTATTTTAGGATGTGAGGGTTACATTATATATGTGGATTACCTAATCCAACACATCAGCAAGCCAAATTGGCCAACCATGTTACTAGAGAGTTTTCTTTTTTTTTTTCTCAACCAGGGAGCTAAATGCTCTCTCTGCCTGGAAAAATTATCAAGAAATACTGTTTTGGAGAAAATGTTTTGGAAGCATCATCCCAAATGGGGATTAGGCTTGTTTTAACAAGCGTAATCTGGAATTGGAAAGATGCACCACACATCCAAGTGTGGCTGGTGACATGTGGAAGCATAAAGGTGAGACTGACTCATATAAGTGCTCTCAGGGCCATTTTACAACAGTAATTCACAATGCATCTGATCCAAAACAAAGCAGGATTTGCTTGCCCTGAGGGATCACTGTGTACATACAGAGGAAACAAAGGGCTTACATCTTTCAACACAAAATATTTCAGTATAAATAGCTCACAGTAATGCAGCTAATCTCTCAGGCCTTCTGTCAGCCAGCTGCAGAAGAGGGAGGAAAAAAAAAGCTTTTGGTGAAGGGCATCTTCAACATCCAGGGAGGGCTTTTTTTCAGCTTAAAAGTCCCATGCTTGGTGCTTGGTTTCTCCATCTAAAAATCATGAGGGGTGATTACTTTAAGCAGGAAAGCCTCTTTCAAAGCCCAGGGACTGTGTCTTCTCTGTCCCTGGGAGAGGGGACTATAGAGTTGGCTCTTGACAGTTTGATCTCTCACCTGTGCTCTCGGGTTAGGTCTGTCCTGTTAAATAAAAACATCCAGGGAAGGAACCGAGGCAACAAACCTCTGACTGCCCACACTGCAAAACCACTTCTTCTCTCCCAGGATCTGTTATGGACCAATCCAACCAGCTCTTCCCAAGACAGAAGCCTAGCATGGTGTGGATGACACCTCCTCCAGGAAGTTTTCCCCACTGGCAGTGAGGGTAAGACAAACCTGATGCCTTTCATTGCCTTTATCATCATCTCTGCTGTCTTTGAACACCCAGGCTCTGGTGCTTTCCCTTAGGGATGTGCCCTCACCTTCATATGATAAAATCACCACCCTGATGGACCTTGTGATAGGAGCCAAGGATTACTTCCTAGAGTGGATAAGCATTCAGTGATGTAAATACAGGCCCACAGGGTGCCATGGCTAGCTACCTCATGCCTGGGCTACTTTTCAGTGAAACTGCAACATTTTAAGGACAGAAAGAAAAATCCTAGCAACCAGCCTGTCATCTGCTATCAGCCCCAGAAGACTGCCACAGAGGGATGCAAGGAACAAAGCTATCTAATAGTCAAGCAAGGGTAGACAGGTAATGTGGGCTTTGTGTGTACACAACTTTGAGGTGCACAGCCTTGAAAGAACAGCCTAAAATTTCCATTCAAACATAAATTCAAACTTATGGAAAGCATCTAAGCACAAATCTGAGAGTTAACCTCATAAACGTCTTCCTTATGTGCTAGGTTAAAAAGATCCAAAGATCTGGCATTAGCTCCTCAGGTTACTCAAACTAGGTGACCACAAAACCTCGGAAGACTGACCTTCTGATTTCCAAAATATTGTGAGAAAATTAATGGAAATCAGAGTCAGATTTCCAATGGCACAAGGGAGAAGGCAGAACAGGCTTTTTTGTGTATTTGCTAGTTACACATGCAGAACACATGTTTTTCTCAGCTTTAATTGGCTGAGAAGACGGTTTAATTTGCAACATGTTAACCTGGGAAGGAAGAGCAGCTGACAGAGGGTTTTAAAATGCCCTTTTCCACAGGTGTCTTAGTTGGTGGTGTAGCCACAGAGTAGGTAGGTATTGCAACGATACTGTGGCCCAGGGGCATCAGCACTTGTTTATGTAAAGAGAAAGTGGGGAACACCACTGTCAATCAGGTGGATCGGTGGTCTCAGTGCTTTCCTTCCACCAGGACTGTCAGGGTTCCATGCAATGCAAGGGAGCCAAGTCCATTCCTGAGGTGGGCAGCACATGGAAGGAGATGTTCTCACTCAGCTCCTGTAGCGATCCATCAGCATGAGTGATGTGGTGACAGCTGCAAGCAAGCCAATTTGCTCAGGAGAGTTATGAAATTGTGAAAGATGGTTTCTGCCAGCTTAGTTTTTTATCTCTTTTTGGTATGCACACACCCTGCTGCTACAAAGAGGATAAGGAGCAGGTTCCTTCATTCAGCCACACTGGTTGAGGTGGGCAAAGGTGCCTACATGTAAAGAAATGCCAGGAGTGGCTCATTAGCGTGTTTAATATTTCAGCTACACAGGGACAAAGACTGCTCAATGCACAGCAGAGATATTGTGGAAAGTAACTGACTGTAATCACTCACTGAGATATGCTCTACTTTTAGTTGAAAGCCAGTGTTTTCCCCATCAAAACCATGATGCTCCATGGCAAGACCGGTGTCTGAAAACACCAATGTTGAACACAAGGCAGGAAAAGCACATTTCATCATGGATTGAGGGGTGACCCTGAAATAAAACAAACCACTCTCAGAGGATCTCTGGCCAGACACTGGCCAGACCTCAGGAATGCCAAGCCCTAGGCTTTATGTACACAGTCCTCACAATGAAATCCAGAGGTAAGATTCCCTATTCACTAAGAAGCACTTAAACATGATCTTAGTATTCAGAACAAGGACTGCCTATCCAACGAGGAACATGAGGTGCATGGGTTTGCTGTACTGCTGTTCCACTTGGGATTTATATACCTGAAGCAGAAGAGAAATGCAGTTATCACTATCTTCTGGATATGAAGGGCCTTCTCCTAAGAGCCAGATGATTATGTATGCCTTCTTTCTTTCCACTTTGTTCCAAGCTGAAATTGAAATGTCCCTCTACCTACATAGTATCTAGATGCCAGGAATCTCTGTCCCCTCACTGTGGTAATTATCAAATTTTAGTACACTAAGTACTAAAACTAGGACAAGTGTCTTAAACTTGCTGTTTTCAAAGTTTTCCCCCTCCTTTTTTGATCAAAACAAAACCTTTTGTATCATTGTGGCCAAAATGATTCATGAAGGGGAACCACAAGGCATGAAGAGCCCTCAGCTCTTCTCCCATTGCAGTTTGGAGTCCATTTCCCAGCTTAATGTGAACACAAGGGACCATTCCATGGCACTGTCCTATATAATTTGCCTTTCAGAGCATTGATGAAGGGAATATCTGAGAGCAAAGATGAATGTTCTTGCCATTTTCTTTGCCTATCTCCAGAGCTGGTAGAGCTGTAGGTGCTTCCCCTTCCTCTGACAGAAGATTCCTGTAATAGCAGCATTGTGTTTTGGTTTATCCTGTGAACCTCCAGCATCTTCATGATTTTCATAATGACTTTTGGCAATGAGCAAGGTGAATATACCAGAATTAGAAACTTACCTTTTTAATTCAAGATGTTAATGAATGTTTCTCTCTGGAAATGTAACAACAGAGGTTGGAGAGGGAGAGGGCAGGACAGGAGGAGAAAAATGCATTAAAGTTAAGGTCTATGGAAAAGAAGATCAGAGAGGCAGCATTGACTTGAGACTGTACCAAACACAGACAGAAACAGATGTAGTGGTAGCAGTGTTTTGCTTCCTGACTCAGCCTGACTAGAGAACTTGTTCAGTGACTGATTCTTGTGAAATAGCAGAGCACAAATGCTGTAAATAGCCAGTGCCCTATCAGCGGTACAGTGGAATCAACTGCAACACACACCCTGTCTTGGGAAAACCTGAGAGTAGCAATGGCAGTCAGTGAAGGTCAAACACAAACATATAAGGAAAGCTCTTACTACAATGCTAAGAAAGCATGTGAAGTATCATCTGTGCCCATTTAGTTGCATGGCATGTTGTCTTGAAGCCACTCCTTCCTGGATCTCATCCAAACCAAAAGGCAAGTCCCCTTTCCATTGGGGATTTTCAGCATGGAAATCCTCTAGCAGAGAGCCCCCTGCTCCCCTGTGGCACTGGAGGACACACTCCACGGAGTGTACCACAGGAGGTACGTAAGAGGCAACAGCACAAGCATAGGTAGTTAGCACCATGGAAGCAAGCAAAGATACAATGACACAAACTCCTCAAGGGATGAGAAATGTTGCCCTTATTTGGGTCCTGTCAAGAGTCAGTTTACAAAATGTCATATAAATTCTGTCCTACTCTTCATGTGTGAATGCTTGGAGTGGTGGTGTTGCATGATGAGGTATCATAGAATTGTTTGGGTTAGAAGTGACCTTAAAGATCACCTAGTTCCAACCTCCCTGCCATGGTCAGGAACACCATGGAGGAACAACATGGAGGTTAAGGTAAGGCAGAGCCTACAGATTTAATTTTGCTAGACATATGAGGCAGGGATGTGTTCCAGTTCATCTAGAAAAGTAAAATAATGGTGAATTTGCTGCAGAGAGCCAGCAGCAAGTGTCCCAGACATGGAGGAGCTGCAGCAGCACATGCAGGATCTCCCTGGCACCGATTCACTGCCCACCACCTTGTAGAGCTTCCTCCATGCCGCTTCTACTGCTGCCACCCAAGGTTCCCCTTCCTGCCCTGACTGGTTTCACCAAGGCAGAGCCCCTCATGCACTGGGCTGTGGTGTTCCGGGAGGCACCACCAGGCATATGGGTGGCAGGCAGGAGCCAGAAGTAAAGCGTCATTGCCTGCCCGCAATGATGGTCTGAGATAAAGCTCTCCCCTCTGGAGGGGCAGCAGCTGGGTTTGGTGCTGAGCTCCTGAAAGTGTCCCCAGCTTCAGGGCTAGGAGTTCTATAGGCTTCAATGACTGTTATGACTGGCTGATAAATCTGGGGCAAAGTTACCTTTGTCTGCAGAAGTTTTTATTAGCTAGTTTGGGTTGCTCATGGAAAAGCATAATTTACTAATAAAGCTGAATCACCAGTTGTCTTCACTACAGAGTCTTGTACCAGGTCACATAGTTAAACACAAATTATAGTTGTCCGTTTATTATTTAATCTGTTCTACATTTGTCCTATAAATAGACATATTGTGACTAAAAGCCTAGTTTTCCCAATTTATCTATTAAAGTCATATTCCATAACTCGAAGGAAAAAACACTCCCTTTAATGCAATTGACTAAAATACTCCTTTCAAAACACTTTACTATGCCTGTACATTTCTCAGTTGGAAAAAAAATTTTTTGTAGGGTTACATAACCTTGGACACAGGATTGTAAAGAAGCAAGTCCATTCCGAACAAGTATGCATGGTAACTGGGAGTACAATAGTCTTATAAAACAGCCTTATAAAACTATAGCCTTATCATTTAACCTAATTAACTAGTGACGAACCCTCTGCCCCTTTGCTTAGATTGCTTTTTGCATCTAGGCTGCCATTCGATTCATGCTGGGTGCACTGCAGACATTCATTTTCGGTGAATCAGTGACAGAACCATAAGTCATCCAAGATGACTGACTCATAGTCCCATGATTTTTAGCAACAGACATAGTAGATGGTTTTTAAATACATAGTAACACCATTTCATTGAAATCAATGATTTGGAAAAAAGTAGATCAATTCTTCAAAGATACTCCACACATCAGTCAGTATAATGCAGAGTCAAGTCTAATTCACCAGAGAGCACACCAGCTAGTTGTCTGAATCACTTTGAATGGCAGGTCAGCTATAAAGATCTTTAAATCAATTAAACAATTTCACTCTAAGCTCTTTGCTTGAAATAGCTTTAAAACACAAGGTACAATTCCTGCTACACAATCCTGGGAGAAAGTAAACACTCTATGAATGATTAGCTAACTTGACCTCAGCTTTCAAATGTAACAATGTCTTATATATGGAAAGTTGGTAAATGCCAATGAAAACTGATGTGTGACTGCAATTAACATTGCTGATTACTGTCGCTGTTTTGCTATCCACATTCTTTAAGAGCCCACTAGAAAAATGTTCTCCTTTCAGAGCTCATTTAGCAATGCTGTCACATGAGGTGTACAGTTCATGGTTTTCACGGTGGCACAGCACACTAAACTTTCATGCTCTGCAGTATTTTGTGCCCAGGCCTGTTTTTTTTTTTCTGCTTGGACAGCAAGACACTAGATTTAGTTACTCCTAGTTTACTACAACAAGAGGACATTCATCCCCTTTGCCTCCAGCTGTTTTTTAGCATGAAATATTGCCTGCAGTTGCCAGGAGTGAAATCTAGGTGAAGAAGCATAGCTAACTGAAGAAGCCCAGGTAAAGAAGAAGGACATGGTTGGTGGCAACCTGAAAACAATGCTGGTCAGTATCCTACATTATGGAGCTTCCCAGAAAGGCCCTAGAGCAGTGGGATTCTGGTGTTGGGAGGCAAAATGTGGGACAGGAAGAAAAAGAAGGTAAGTATGAGCTGAGCAAGGATGGAAATGCAGGAGAGACTTTGGCAGGGTCAATGAACTTTGCTGGAGCAAGAGCTTTAAGCACAGGGACAGAAGGATGGTGAAAAAGAAGGAAACCTTTGGCCTTTTTTGAACTGGCATTATCTGAGGATGCATATAATTTTTCTGTGTACCTGGCAGAGCACCCCTGGAGATATTTTACAGGTGCAGGAATCTGGGCAGCTGCCATCTCACCAGTGTACAACACAGGGACATGTTTTCTGTGCTGACAGAGGAGAGGTTGGTATTTGGACTTTGGAAGGGCTGAGAGGAAGTGGACTCATGGGCAGAGATTTCAGAATGCATGGAGATGTGGCACACCAATAATATTTAGACCAAATAAATGGACCAAATACTTATTTTTATTGAGGCAGCAAAACTGCTATCTAAGCAAAGGGACAAGTAATAAGGTCTCATAAGCAGATGGAGTTTGTTTAGTATTTGTGCTTAGAATAGATACAAATAAACTAGACATGAAGGCAAGAGCTTTTAAGATGTGGACTATTTGTGCCTTTCTTGAAGAGCCACTTCAGTGGTGACTGTGACCACAAAGCACTTCAGTCCACATGGAGGCCTCATGAGCATCTGGCTATCACACTGTCCACAGGACTGTCAGCAGAGCCTGTGCCTCAGCAAAGTTAGCAGCATCCAGGCTGCCTGAAGCCATGCTAAACCTTCCTCTCCTTGCTTGGATGAGTCTAAAGATGCCAGTGAAGATAGCCTCTAACTCCTTCTGGGGAAGTGCTTCTGCATTTACACACTGGATGGCTGCAGATCGTCCGTTTTGAAGGCACCTGGCATACCCAGAGAAACAGCCAGACTCAGATGGACACACACAGCTGAGGCCATAACTCATAGGAGCTGGCCTGGGAAGGTCCAAACACACAACACTAAAGTCAAATTCCAAGATGCAGGAGGTAGAGTCTTTACCAGCAGAAAGGAAATGCTTAATGACACATTCCAGCAGGTTTTTTTCAGTGATGTGACAATGTATATATATTGAAAACAATCAAAGACTTTCCTCCCCCCCTCTCCTTTTTATGAATGAAAAGAGAGTCTGAAACTTTCCCGTGAAAGAGAAGGTTGAAAAGAGAGGTGATGGCTTAGCATAACAGAGCTAAGGCAGAAGAAGAGGTCCTCAGAGAGCTAAATATCTGAACAAAAATATATATCATGCTGAAAACACTACATTTACTGAGACAAAAACAACTAAGTAATTCACCTCTTTCATGGTTGCCAACAAGATCTGTAGCAAAAATAATAATTGTTCACTCAACTGTTCACTCAGTTCTTCACTTCATCACTCATGAAGACCAGGCACAGCTGCTCTTTACCATATATAGGCTCTCTCAGTGCCAAAATGGAGTAATACTAAGTCATATCCTCCACACTCAAAAAGATGCCAACGAGACATCTTTTAGTGCAATGTGCTTGTTGCTCAGCTGTTTTTAAACACTTAAAAATGAATTATTAATTAAAGGGAGGTACTGTTGTTTGGTAGAGCTGATAACTTGGAAACAACAGATCCAAAGTCTTTCACTAGAACTGCCATTGCCTTTTTCTGTCTTTTCTTGGCAAGCAATTCAGTCTTTATGAGTTTCATCTTGTCTATCTGTAAATAGATATAACATCTGCACACTAATATATAAACCAAACAGCTTTTCATTCTATTCACAAGCTGTCCATGAGCAGTGTCTGTATGTGAATCATCACTGGTCAATACATTTCTTTACATGTGCTGGTGGCAAGCACAGTATTTGTTATCTAAAACTGAAATGCTGATAACCAGCACTACTTTGGTTCATTAGCTGTTCTCTTTTCTGTACTTAAAGAATATAAAGCTAATCTCTCTCGGGCACATTGCGGAAAAACAAAACAAAAACAAACTATGCAACGTTTATAATTGGAAAGGAGAATATGCTTAACGTGGAGTAAACCAAATCATTTCATTCACATATTATTTAAAAACTTGTCAGCAGCATGTTTGCAATGAGTTAGCATTGCTGAATGAGAAACAAGATAGTTTCTGACTCCAGGGCTGGAAGTATAGCAGGTCACCACTACCTCCCTCCATTCACAGTTCAGTCCTAATGTCACTTAGCATGTGACAGGCAGAAAGCAAATCATAAATGTTCTGTACTCATTTTGAAGAGTAATGATTAAAATTCCAGCAGAGAGTCAAATCCTACCTTGTTCTGCACAGCAATAGAGGGGCAAATAGACACTGTTCCTTCCTCCACAGCAGCTGGAGACATTCCAAATCTGGTGCTTAACAGAGTAGTAAACAGAACATCAATTAAATAGGACATGGGCACAGTTTGTACACCATGACCTGGAGAGGTCAAGCTCCCAGCCCTACAGTGAAGCTAAATTGCTGTGGTGCATCTTGCAGGCAGTTTCCCATTGCCACTTCACTAAGAAAAAAAAAAAAAAGGCAAGCTCTGCCTATATTTTTCTGCCTATTTCTGTGTTTGCATTTTGCAGTGCTAGTTAAATTTAAGGGCAGGTCATGCTGTGGCCTTGAGTCTGTGTTCATTTTTTATTTCTGGGTTAATAAATCAGGTCAACTGTATTCCTTCCATAGAGAGGGGAAAATTTCATCACAGCATATTGCAATCACTCACATTGTCACAGATTTGATCTTTAATGAAGATGTCTTTAAAGAAACTTGTACTTAGACCAGAGTTTTAGCAGTCTCAGCACTGTACCTGTTTCTGTTTTACCTATTCTTCATACGAAATGCATCTGCCAACTCCTAGAGATGCTGCTCAGGCTGTAGGGTTTCTATCAGAGGTGTCCTTTAGTAAACCACCAAATAATCAGAATTCTGGTTATTTATCACAAACATGTAGAAAATTCATTTGACTTTATTTTAAGCTGAGTACCTTAAACATATACAACATCACAATAAATTTGTGAGGACAGAAAATACTGTAACCTCCATTATATACTTCAGGAAACAGAGGCAAGGACAGCCTAACAGCAATATTCCAAAATAGCACTTAGCTCCTCAAAAAAGAACTTAGAGAGAAATTGGGTGTTAAACCCAAGGTGATATCCACAAAACATCCACTAAATACCTTGATACTTAGAAGCCCAGAATTTCCATGAAGTTACCTTCAAACCTGCGGACCTCAGCAGTGAGGGTGTCTGCAGTGGGCAGCAAGCACTGAAGCCATCACAGCACACTGCTCTGACACCAACAGTAATGAGCCCCCTGCAGCCACAACCACAAGAGCTCAGCACCAAGCTGGACACATAGAAGCCCACATTTAGCACAGCAACCAGTGTCAGGGTGCATGCAGAGGGACTGTTGAACATCACTGCTCCTCTAGCACAAGAGGACTCTACCATTCCTAATGGGGAGGGCATAGTCATGAGAGGAGAGAATAAAGCTGGGACCAGAGGAAATGAAGAATGGGAGAAAACCAATCTCTCTCCCTCCCTTGATGGTGTACTGCCTAAAATGCAATGTTCAGGGAGTAACTGGGAGTGAGAGAGAGTGAGAAGCACAAGCCAGTAAGGAGGTCTACTATCCCTGAGCAGGGAAACCAGTCTTCTGTTTCTTTTTGGATTATTTGTGCATTTTCCTTAAAAAGAGTCACTGGATGAAAAAAAAAAAAGAGAGAGAGAGAGAGAGAAAAAGGCCATAGCAAGCACATAGGACCTATAGAGAGGGATTTCCAAGGAAAACCTCATGTTAACCTGGAGTAAAAACCACGGGGGGGAAAAAGAAACCTCAGTAGAATTTTGTCATTAAAAGCACCAAACTACCTGGTTTATGTTCAACCACAAGATATAGTGTGGCAAGAAGATTTTGTCTCATGTAAAGTTATGCCTTTGAAGGCCTTTTGTACACCAGCAGTAGGATTTTACCCCACCCTGTGTAGGAAGGCTTCAAGATTTCCATAGGTGGCTGGTGGCAGTGTCCCAAGTCAACTGGAGGCCTTCAAGTTGAAAACAAAATAGAACAATCCCTTCCTAGGGAGTTTCTTCCCATCAAGCATTTTTGTGAGGAGTCCAACCCCTCTCAAGAGATCTGGCAGTCGAAATCCAGACAGCAAATATTTAATAGCTTCCTTCACCCTTCTAAATTGCCTTGACTGCTCTGGGAAGGAGGTTGCTTTTATTATGTCCAGGGTGACTTCATGTGGAGAGCAACAAATTCCCTGGCCATGGGACTATAATTCCCTGGCCTCTTTGGGCCATCAAAAGGAACCTTTGACATATTTCAAGGCTGTCAGCTAAGACCAGGGCTTTCTCTCTGACTATGGATAGCCATCCCATAGCTGATTCCTCTGATTCTTCTTGCTTGTTGCCTCCTGTTGAGCCCTCTCATCTTAAAGAGCCAGCTTGCAGAGCCATATGCATCTTAAGGGGTTTCACACACCACCACACTGTGCTAAAGCATCCTTCTGGGACAGAAATACAATGAAGCACAGACTGGAGTTTCAGTGACAGCCATCTCAATAGTCTCACTGATTCAGGAAACAAAAGTTGGCCAGCATCTCTAGAAGACAGTCTGGCTGACCATGTGCATAAGGAGAGAAGGTTTCTCTTCTGTTTCAAGCAGGAGGACTTCTCCCTTCCCTAAAGTCATTTTGCTTTGCCAAGGGCAGCCAGCCTGTCACAGCACTGGCTCTGTGGCAGGGGCATGGCAGGGCTGATTCTTGCTTTGGCTCCTCTGTCAGGCTGGGAGACAACCACCATACTGACCAAGGGGAAACCTTGACAGCTCTGAAACTGCTGGAGTTGTCATAAAACTGAAATACTCAGTGCTTCCAAAATTGCTGCATGTCACAAACACAGCCTTCATTTATCAACAGTTTTTGTTATTTCCGTTACTTCACATTTTTGACTCTGACTTCTTTGGCTTGATGCCTGTAGTAACAGCAACAGGCATGGGTGAAATTCCAGCCCCAACTCTGATTTTAAGAGAAAAAGATCCTCATGCCACCTGTAGATATTAGAGGATTTCACAAGGGTTTTAAGGATGCTCATCCCTTACATCTGTTTCACAGTGGGATACACAGAGCTTTATAGCACCAACACAAATGTTTCATGGACACAGAAAAAGCTGCAGAGACCTGTCTCAACAAACTCCTGCACACCTGCCAGCCTGCCTGCTTCTGCTGGGAGCATTGGGCTTTCACATCTCGTCCACCATCCCACTGACTTTCCAGTATTTTGGAATACCGTTTACTCTTATACCAGCATTGTTCTTCACCAGCTTGTGTAAAGTGAGCAACAAAGATCAACTGTTTTAACCTCATTGGTCTGACTGCTTATGAGATCAAGGTCAAAAGTGGCAAAAAGATTTACGTTGAAATTATAGTTAAAAGAAATTGGAAAGTTATAGAGATGATGAAGACATCATTTTTCAAAGTATACATCTTTGTTCCTTGCAATTATATATATCTATTCTATGTGTGCATGTCTGTATATTATATATTCATGTCCATAAACGCACATAAAAATATCCATGTATGTTTTTCACTGTATAGAGTGCAACAATAAAATCTGTTTCCTGAAGTGAAGTATTGCTGTCATTCTACATTGGCACAGATCCGGTTATTGCAGCAAACTTTAGGTGAATGTAATTTCTTCCACTGCAGGATCTTTGAACAGCTGAGACTGAAGCGAAGTCTCTGCTTGGCACATTTTAGATCCGTGGCCCATCATCCAAGGGTGTATGTTGCCCCTTTTAGATCTTAACATTTAATTTTATGTACTTTTGCATGTACAGACATTTTATGATCAAGTTTGTATACCAAAAGTCATAGAGATGAAGCTTTTACAAAAACAGTGGACCTTAGCCAAACCACAAGCATGTCTATAGGGTAATATCTCAGCTATCTGCCATGTTCTGATATTGGTAGTAGACAACAATCTCCCTATCATGATTAGAACATGGAAGAAAAGGGGAAATACAGAGAAAGTTGCTTTACCTGGATTGCCTCTTAAGAGATTTTAGTTTTGATTACAGATTTATTTTGTTTTATTTAAAAGTTTTGTTCTCTTTGCCACAGAGATGTTTATCTAACAAGATTGATGCTTTCTTTTTCTGAAGTTACAATTATGTTAGCATTGCAGAATGAAGATTTAATCCAGTTTTTTTCAGGCAGTGTAATATCCAAAGATTATTTCTTGACTTCAGATAGAGCTCTCTAATCTATGGGTCAGATTTTCAACAGCTATTTCATATTGATTTACACAGGCAGAATAGCAGGGCCATTGCATCTAACAAGCTGAGGCCTAAACTAATCGCCAATGTCTCATTAGACAACTGCATAGACAATCCAGTCCTGATGTATTTACATGTTTGCCTTGGTTTTGAAAGCAAGGGCAGGGAAAATAATATTATGATTCCTGGCAGTTATTATATACTGAACCAGATGCTACATTTTTTTTCAGCTGTTATTATTAACTGATTTCAGTGTTACAATATAATTATTAGAAGCAGAAGATGAGTAAGGTGACCAGCGCTGCATAAGACACAGACAGTCCCTGCTTATGATCTCAACAAGACAGTCACAGAGCAGACAGTGAGAAACATGATGAAGGAGCTGGCTTAAGGGACAAATATCTAAAAATTATTATAATAACTATTATAATAATTTGCTATAATTGCACAAAAGACCATTACCTGTTTGATGATACAGCAAGCATTGGTTTGTTCTCTGGTCAAAAAATAAGTTAGTGACAAAAGAGTCTCCTAGCTGTCGTGCCTGGTTTGTAATGCCAACGGTATCTATTCAGCGGCTGACTCTAATAAAAGTCATCTAGCTTTTTTGGGAAAAGAGCAGGAGGGGAGGGCAGCAGCTTGTTGGGTGACCTCAATTCACTGAGCTGCAAGGCCAGTTTTTTAGACTCCCCTTTTATAAATGCTGCAATTATCTTCTATACATAATTCCAGTTACAATTCTGATTGGAAAATGGAGCTGCTTAGGGGAGCTTACAAGGCGACATCTGTTCAACAACGGACATCTGTGCCAGCACAGCAAACCAGAGCTGCCTGAGGCAGGGTGCTTGAGTGAGATGCATGCACAGACCCACATCTGTATGTGCTACCACGGACCAGTATTGGTTCTTCCTAGCAAAAACTGTAACCCAGACCAAGTGCACTTGTACTCTATACCCCCTCTCAAAAGGCATCCCAGCTTCAGTCTTTAAGGAATACTTTTTAAAAAACCCTTATAAAATATACCTCCTTGTCTGTAATGTCCATCAATTCCTTAAACAAAATTACTTCCACATATAGCCATCCCCAGCCCAGTGCAGATAAGCAGAAACAGGCCTTTACAACTAATTTTCAATTATTTTTGCTGAATCTCTGGACTTATTTTGTCCCCTTTTGCTATTAGATGACTAGTGAATTAGCTGATTTCTCTGCTAATTCTCCAACCTATTCTGCTAGCCTGCACCTGCAGTCATAGAATCATAGAATTGCTTAGGTTGAAAAATACTTTTAAGATCATAGAGTCCAACCACAAACCCAACACTGCCAAGTTCACCACTAAACCATGTCACTAAGTGCCACATCTACACAGCTTTTAAATACCTCCAGGGATGGGGACTCAAATGCTTCCCTGGACAGACTGTTGCAGTGGTTTACAACCCTTTCTGTGAAGAAATTTTTCCCAATATCCAATCTGAATCTCCCCTGGCACAACTTGAGGCCATTCCCTCTTGTCACTTGTTACTTGGGAGAAGAGACCAACACCCACCTTGCTACAATCTGCTGTCAGGTAGTTGTAGAGAGCAGTAAGGTCTCCCAAAGGTGTCCCTGTCTGGGTATCAACAACAAGCCCACCAGTTACACATGGGTCTATTTGCCCCCATTTAGGAGGATTTTGAATAAGTAACTCTACCAACCTACTGTTGCTCCAGCCCAAGCCCTTATGTTGTGTGTTGGCCTGCGTGGTGAATTACAGACAGCTCCCACTGAGTTTTATCACACTTTTACTTGTTCCTCACTTTTATTCCAACAGGACTTCCCATTTCCTGTCTCTTCTTGTCTCTGTCAGGGTAAAGCAGGTTAACAGTTGTGTAGAGAGTCTGCTTCTAATGACTCATAAAGCCAGCAAACTGACCAGTTCTGCCTGTAAATAGGAATTGCAAACCATTGAAGTATGTGGCCTAAATAAACCGAAAAATACTGTCCTCTCCCAGTCTTTCCTTGTCCATCCCCTACCAACAGAACCAAATTATGGTATTACTGTTTCTCTTTATTCAGGCAAAAGTCACAAGATCTGTTCCTAAGTGAGAAAAAAACTTTTAAATGACAGAACAAAAAAAAAAATAGATAAGCAAGCAGAAAACTGAAGAGAAACACTTATAATACTAAGCTGCTATTGGATAGAAAGATCATGAAATCACCAAAACTGTTATTCATATGAAATGTCATTGCTCTAAGGACTCTCATGATATGGATTGATGAGTTACTTTTTCAAGGCTTGTTGAGAGGTGCACTGTAATGTGCTACAGAGTAATACTTCATATAGTGGATAATATGAGGAAGCTTCATCATGTGTACTGAAAAATTGCTGAACTGCCTGAAGAGCCTGTCCTGCCTCACACCCTCTCCTTAGAAACATTCAGCGGTGGGTGGCTTTAAAAGTCACAAATCATGTTATGGCACATACTGTGTCATACCTGACCCACCCACCCTGCTTCAAGTATACTGCTGGCTGGCAGTGACTGGGAAATTTAAAATACTGGAGGGACTTGAGATGTGAAAGAGGGAGGGAGGGAGGGAGGGAGGGAGGGAGGAAGGAAGGAAGGAAGGAAGGAAGGAAGGAAGGAAGGAAGGAAGG
>JAAGNO010009235.1:0-64462 GCA_033439905.1 Ceryle rudis | reverse complement strand
GGAAGGAAGGAAGGAAGGAAGGAAGGAAGGAAGGAAGGAAGGAAGGAAAAAAAAGACTCTTTTGGTTCATTTTGGTTCTCTTCCCTGGCTGGTGATCTTCCAACTCAATAAGGACAGGCTGCAGGACCAGTTTGTGTCCCAATGTCCATGTTGTCTACATGCTGCTCTTTCACCTTAGCGACTCTCCTGAAAAGGTATTTGCTGTCATTTCCCCATACTATTTACCATGTGCACTACAACTGGCCTTAATTGGGACCAGATCACATTATATTGGGCTTTGTGCGAACATCTATAAACAACAATTGAGGACTGGAAGAATTTGAAATCTCTGCCAACCTGAATGCAATGTTATTTTCTGCCAACAAATTGTGAATTTTAAATGATGGTGGTCTGGTTTACAAATACAAGCCCTCTATCAACAAAAGTGGGCAGGTCCCCTTCTCTACCACCTAATCTATGCTGCCAGTACCACTCCCTTGAAATTTTGGGGCAGGATCTCCTGCAAAACCAAGTGCAGATGAGCCTGAAAAGATCAGGTCTCTTTGAATCTTACCTTTACTAAGAAACTGCAGAAGATTTTTTGTTGACCTGAACTTCAGATGTGTTAGATGTCAGCCAGCAGATTCACTGAACTTTTTGGCTGGAACATTGCCCAGTTGCCTGCAAGAAACTGGTTATTATATTGTCCCTAACTCAGCCTCAAGAGTTTGGAGTGGAAGTGATTAGACATCTGAGCCGTGGTTTGGGAGACATACTTGCTGCCTGCCAAGGGACGTGCAGACAATCACGTAAAGCAGAAATGCACACACTCACGCAGTACCGCTGTGACCAAAGAGATGAAACTGCTATTGCAGCAGCTGTGACTCAGAGCAGCATTTGCATATCCTCGATCAAGAAAAAAAAAAAAAGGACCAGGAGTTGAAGAAGGGTGGGATGATTAGGGAACAACCAAGAAGAAGAAAGGCATATTTAGAAGTGGGTGAGGCCTTCCTCACCTGGGACGTGCTGCTTTTCACCTGGAAATGTCTGCCAAGGCACAACACCAGCACAGCCCACTCTCTTCCCCATGTGCAAGTTCCCATACAGGCTGATACAAGCAAGCAGGTGCTGTGGGATCTGGCTTTACCTTGTCTGGACTAGGTGAGCTTTTTTTGGATCTATATTTCATCAGGAGGGATTTATGGATGTAATGGCAGTTATCTACACAGGTTTTTTTATACCATTAAACTCAAAGATGGATGTTTTATTTCCCCTTTCTCTGGTTCCCAGGAGTTACACATTATGAGGTTGTTGGCTTTTGAGATTTTTCTCTTAAAGGCATAATTGCTGAAACCCCATGAGGTTGGAAATAAGATACTGTATTATTTTCACACACCCACATACACACAAAGCAATTTTACTAACTGAAATTAAGATTATTCCCCTTAATTAACAGAGCCTGTAAAAAGAAGATTACTACTTAAAGTGTAAACTGAGACAAGGGTGAAAATAGCCCCTTTTGGAGGCACAAATAAATGTGCCATACTTTTAACATTAGCACATTTGTTTAACAATGAGATCAGGACTGAACGGAGCACCACGCTTTCATATCGGTGGAAATTCTTTTCTCCCCTGCCGTGGTGACAGACACATACATCCAGCTACTGCAACATGCAACTGAAGATGCATATGTTGAAAGAATTCATGAGGTGCAATGAAGCATGTTTAATTTCTGTTCCTAAACAAAGGGACTGAATCCCACTTTCAGCTGGAAATCTCATCACCAGTGATGCCTTTTGAGGGAAGGGTCAGGCCCTGCCCTGGTGGGGGAGGGAAAGGATAGGCAGACATCCCAGGAAAGCTTTAACTAAAGCAGTCTTCTGAGGAAGGCAAGGCAAACTCCCAGAGGGCATCTTACAAGTTCCTTTACACCACTGGTGTCTTAATGTGAGGTCTAGATGCCCCAGGGTGTCTCCACATGCAGTCTGGCATGTCCCAAGATGAAGCACCTGTGACCTGGCCAAGCTACAGTGGTATCAGAGGGGACAAGACTTGCTGGGCAGCTTGGAAGGCTAAAGGACATGTTTAGGAGACCCAGTTATGTCAACCTGTCTCTGTGTATCCTTCTGGCCTTGGCAGGAGGGCTGATTGCTAGAGCCCCTTATAGATAGGTAAAAGGGTCTTGTGAAGTGCCTCAAGCCTGTAGTCACTGTCAGAAATCAGTCAGATCCCAGCAAAGAGTCTCCAGTGTTGTTGCAAACCTCTGTGCTGCAGCAGGTTTCATTTCTGCAGAATAAGCAGCAGTTTGCACATACTGGCAAGTTTTTCTGGGTTAGGACTGGGTGCTCTGTAATAGAGGTACCATGTGAGGGTTTCAGTGAGTCCACCTCAGCTTTTTAGATCTTCTTCAGAGATACCAGGAGACCCCAGACCTCACAAAAGTAAATCAGCATTGTACAGCTGTTGTGGTGTGAGGCCATAGGGTCAGTCAGCTTTCAAAACACTCTTGGCAAAAAAAAAATAAAATGTATGGAACAAGTGTGAGAAAAGGATTGTTTAAGCTGAAAACAATCAGTAACTGAAAACTGGCAACTATATGACCTCCCAGAACTCCTGTGAGATACTGAAATTGTTTTGGTTATGGTTTTGTTTTGCAGATGGCTTTCTCAAGATCATCTTACACATCCACGCTGGAGCAGACAACAAAGGTTTTATTTTTCCCACATTCTCCTTTTTGCTGCAGGCCCAGGACACACATTCTTTTGCCTCTCAGTTTAAGTAGGTTAGCTTTATTTCCTAATGGTAATGCAATCTTTGCTGTAAGGGAATGTTGCAACTGGATATTGATTTGTTTAAAAAGAAATAGGATGGGTCATTTCTATTCTTCATGAACCTCATCTTCCCTGTTCCTCTGGCAGAGCTGGAGGGTGGAGTGTCTCCTCTTTCTCTGTCTCACCTCACTCCGTGTTTCTTCTCAGGTTCCTCTTGTGGCAAGTTCTTTGCTCCACTGTGGTCATCCTTCTTATTTTTGTGTTTTGATGGTCTCTTCCCTTTTTATGGGTGACAGGCCTATCCCTCCCTGTTCTCTTTCTATTCCTTTCCTTCCTTCTCTTTTTGAGACCTTTGAGAACAGTTTTGGCTGAAGAAACTGAAAGTGAACCTAAAACCACAAGAAAAACAAACAAAAAGTAGTAAGATTCAAACCTCAAAGTTCAGACCTCTTTAAGGCATAGGAACAACATGGAAAATTGCAGCCCAAAGGCCTGAAAATTAGCAGCATTCCCAGTAACTGGAAAGGAGGTTTTAGAGCCATAATGCCAGGTCAGTGTGAAAAACCAGAAGTGGTCCCAGGTCAACCCACCATTGTTTCCATGCAGTTTGATGGAAATGTCTGCTGTCCTGGGTCTGATCTCCCAGCACAGGAGTTGCTTAATTTTGCTTGGGAAGCCAAGGCAGGAAGTAGACTAGGGCATTTCAGCACCTTATCGTTCTCATCCTGTACTTATCATTTGCTTTGATTTTTTTCATATGTAACAGTCCTTTCCATCAGACTTTGCTGTTTGTTATGTAGGTACTTATTAACCAGTCAGAGCTGCTTATAATCTGGACATCGGTGGCTTGGTTTCTTATCCTGAGTATATATTGTGATCACATTTCACATATGCATACAAATGCACGGACACAGCAGAAAAGCAGATCCTGTTAAATCTGGCAAAAAAACCCCTTTCATTTATGGGCAACATGCCTGCAGGCCTCACTACTAATGCACATTTTCACCAATGTCACCACAGCTTCTCCACAACAGGAGAAAAAGATCTGGGACTGCTTCATTTTAAAATGCATGAATCGTACCTAAGACTCTTCAAGAGCCACAGACCAGTAACTGTCAGTCTAGAAGGCAGCTGTTTGTTAGTAAATGTGTTAGTCCATGCAAAATACACATTGTTAAAATAGGAGTGTGCACACAGAGTTTTGTCAGCAGATGCTCTATATCGTAGAAGCACTTGCATGTTGGTGGTCCTCAAATCTTTCCCATTCTCCATCAAAATGATCAGATCTCACATCCTGGACCAAGATTATGGGCTTCATCTGTACAATGTCCCATACTGCACCGTGCATTGCAGTACTGTGGCCTGTTCCTATCCTTTCATCCCATATGCCAAACTAATGAATAATCAGGTCATCAGCCACCCCAGGGAGTCATACCTAACTAATCAAGTAGACAATCACATTCAGAGTGTCATCTCTTCAAGCTGGGGGAAGACCAGGGCAGTGTGCTGCAGGTGAGACCTACCCCTTCCAACCAAGCACATTTCATGAGCCAACCCTTCACATATGTGCCTTGTCACATGGCTCTGTATCCCACATGCCACAGTGGATCTTTGGCACCTTCCATCAAAACCTTCTGCATAGTAACTGAGGTTGAGAAAAACTGCTGATTACAAGGGACAACCACAGAAAAAGAGGAAGGGTGTGAGGACTGATGGTTCAGAAGAACAATGGAGAGGGCACCAGAGAAGGACATCAAGCAGAGCACCCCAGACAACATCCACCAGTGCTGAAAGGTGACTGGAGATGCTCTGCTTGGAGATGTGAGTAGAAGCAGACGTGTGGCTGCTGCAGACACAGTTCCCATCCTGATAGCATAGATGGCCAGCTCAGCTAGGGCTGGTAGGAGCCTGCTGAATAGGTTGTGAGTAATCAGGACAATTCAGTCTCTCTCTACCAAGCCAAATTGTTATTCAGATTGACAGTGCTTTGGCTGCCTGTGTGCTCAGGAGAAGGCAGCCAGTGCTCTGAGTGGTAGAAAGACCTGTCTGGGCATTGCAAACATGCTGTCACATGGAAAACTTATCACAGAAGGAGGGAGGTCTGGTTGTGCTCCTGCTCTCTTATTCCATTCTCCCCTCAGTGATGGTTCCTTAAAAGGGATCATGTGTGTGGAGGTATTATTAGTAATAAAACTAACTACATTTTTTCCAGTGAAAAGGTTTCAAAAAGCCTCCCTTTTCCCCCTCCCTCTCCACATGTCTTTGATTAAAAATTTTTAGTGGTTTTGTCTTCTTAAATATCAAAATGTCTTTTTTTTTTTTTCAGTTATGGAATCTCAAAGAGTACTTTGCGTGACATTATTAAAACAAATATAATAGAAAATACAGCTAAATTTAGGGGCCAGATCTGCTTGTCAGGATTATGTTGTGTCTGTCCTACAGTAGTGTATTTATGATCAGCCTGAGGATATCTCTGAAAATTGAAACTGGTGGTCCACTTAAGCTCTTTTAGAGATGATTATGGCAGTGCTGCTGAAAGCAGGATAGCAAGGTCTAAGCTAACAAAACTCATTTGAGTGAAGAAAAGCATGAAGAGCAATGTGAGACAGAGACTGCTGTTTATTACCAGTGTTGTTCAGGCTAGTCAAGCAAACAGGTTGGATTTATGTGATGGATGCAATGAAGATGGTAGACCCCACCAATCTGTAAACCAGAGCTGTGTGGATGGGGCTGGCTGCTGCTGTCAGGTTGAATCCGTTCAGTCCTTTGACAATTACCCACCTTCCTAGAAACTTCAGAGCATTGAAGGTGAGGCATAAATGAGTACAAAATACATTGTCTATGCAGAACTAATAATAACAAGAATACAAATGTTGACTTCAGGTTTCAGACACCATGGGGAAAAGTACTAGTGTCAGTGAGAGATGAAGTGCCTGATCAATATCACTTCAATCACTGTACCGGGGGAGTAAAAACAAATCAATAATATTTGCTAAATGATGTGTGCAACAGGACATGAAGTATTACAAGCTCTTTGCTTTTATGTTTTTAAAAGATCTAAATGTTTGTACTTACCTCAATCATCAGAACGTATCTGGGAGAAGGACCACAGCAGGCTAGACAGTGTCCAGCATTGACCAGAAGACCACCTCCTTTGCCACAATCTCATGACCTGGAAGGAGTCGCTCAAATCTATTTGTTACATGAAGCATCAGTATGTAATTCTGTTTCTTTTGGATTTTGCTCCTCATACTGTTTAAATGAAGATTAAGGAAAGAATATTGTTTTAGCCAGGCCACAAGGAATATGAGATGCTTATTTTTATCATAATCCTCCCTACAGGTTTGTAATTATTTTTGCTGGCAAAATATGCTTTAAATTTTCTTTTTAATGAAAGAAGGAAAAAGCCTATTGCACTTCTTATTTTTCTTTGGAATGTGTCAAAAGTCCATTATTCTGTTCTACCTTCTATCTACGTACTGAGTGTTTATGGTTGAAGAAGAGTTGTATCGTATCAGATTTCAGGGACAAAATGAACTACGGGTGCCTTGGACACTTCTTCCTATTTAAAAGTACAAAACTGTCCTCTGGTACATACATCTGTTGAAGTTCCCACTGGCTGGAAAAGGGGAAATGTAACCCCCATTTTTAAAAAGGGAAAAAAGGAAGACCTGGGGAACTATAGGCCAGTCACTCTCACCTCTGTGTCTGGCAAGATCATGGAGTGAATCCTCCTGGAGATTATGCTAGGACACATAGAAGATAAGGAGGTGATTAGTGACAGCCAACATGGCTTCACTAAGGGAAAATAGTTCTTGATAAATTTGTGGCCTTTCACAGTGGGGTTACAGTGTTGGTGGGTAAGGGAAGAGCAACCGACATCATCTAACTGAACATATGCAAAGCATTTGACACTATCCCACACAACATCCTTGTCTCTACATTGGAGAGATGGATGGACCACTTGGTAGATAAGGAATTGGCTGGATGGTCAACTCAAAGAAAAATGGTCAAAAGCTCAACGTCCAAGTGGAGACAAGTGACAAGTGGTGTTCCCCAGGAGTCCATACTGGGACTGGTGCTACTTAACATCTTTGTAGACGATATGGACAATGGGATCAAATGCACCCTCGGGAATTTTTTCTGACTACACCAAGCCATGTGGTGCAGTTGACACATTGAAGGGAAGGGATCCATCCAGAGGGACCTTAGCAGTCTTGAGAGGTGGGTCTGTACACATGTCATGAAGATCAACAAGGCCAAGTGCAAGGTCCTGCACATGGATTGGGGCAATCCCAAGTACAACTATAGGCTGAGTGATGAGTGGGTTGAGAGGAGTCCTGCAAAGAAGGACTTGGGGGTGTTGGTGGATGAGAAACTGAAAATGAGCTGGTAATGTGACTTTGCAGACAGAAAGCCAATTGCATTCTGTCTGCATCAAGAGAAGTGTGACCAGTGGGTCAAGGGAAGTGATTCTGGCTATCTACTCTGCTCTTGTCAAACCCGACCAGGAGTGTCCATCTTTGGGGCCCCTAGCATACAAAAAGCATGGACCTGCTTGAACAGGTCCAAAAGAGAGCCACAACATCATCAAAGGGATGGAGCACCTCTCCTGTGAGGACATGATGAAAGAGTTGGGATTGTTCAGCGTGGAAAAGAGAAGGCTCAGGGGACACCTTACTGCAGCTTTACAGTACTTAAAGAGGGACTACAGGAAAGATGCGGAGGGGATCTTTATCAAGGATTATAGTGATAGGACAAAGGATTATGGTTTAAAACTGAGAGTATATATCAGATGTAAGAAAGAAATACTTTATTGTGAGGGTGGTGAGACACTGGAACAGGTTGCCCAGAGAAGCTGTGGATGCCTCATGCCTGGAAGTGTTCAAGGCCAGGTTGTATTGGGCTTTGAGCAGCCTGGTCTGGTGGAAAGTGTCCATGCCCATGGCAGGGGTTTGGAATGAGATGATTCTTAAGGTCTCTTTCAACCCAAACCACTCTATGACACTGTGATTTCTCAAAACAGGATAAAAAAGTTTTGGATATACCATTTTAAAACTTCAGCTTTTACCTCATGCTTTTCCATGCTTCAGTTAATTTGTTGATGGAAAGAAATTTTTTTTTTTTTTTTTGCAAAACCCGTGTTGATGTGGAGGCTTCTCAAAGAGGCATGAAAAATCAATGTCCATTGCTTTGCCTCCTCTTGAGTGACAGGTTCATTTTAGGTGCAGGAGCAGCACTTATGGATAACAGCTGAAAACATGGCCCTATCCAAGCTGAGATGTGGTGATGATTGTGTCACTGGCCCATATTTGGGGGTGACCGCTGTGGTTTGCTGTGCACTGGCAGTGCAAAGCAGTGCTTCTTGCAGAGGTTGGATGCTTGCACAGCCTGTGATGTACCTGATTTTCTCCTTGGTCAACGGATCAGATTGTCACTCTGGCAAACCTCACCTCTCCTCCTGCTGTTCAGCAGCTCAACCATATTGCACAATGTCACCTTCTACACCAGATGAGCCCTTTTGGCTTCAGCAACCACTGAAGGCCTTCACAACAGACTTGGGGTGCTCTTAAATGGATATTGTGGGTGTTAAACTAAATACTGGTATCGTTGGAACAGAACCTAACAGTCCTGACATGCTGAATCGGCTTCCCAGAAGGTTAGAATATAGAAGATAAAATAACAGAACAGTGGAACAAAAGCTAGCAGAACAATGAATCACAATGTCAAGCTCCCTGTTTTGATGTTAATTAATTACTGTGTGTACAGTGTTACTGATTAAACATAATTGCAGCAGTTGTACAAGGGAGTATACAGTAGACCACTAATTAAAATACACTCTGAGCAGGGATGGACTCTTATGAAGAAAACAGAGACACGAGACTAGATCACACTAATCAGCGGGCTTCTGATTAAAGAGCAATGTCAGTTTGGATGCAATTAATTTCAGCAATGTTTGACCAGCTTTTTAGGCTGGCATCGAGTCTAAGCAAGCCAAAGGAGAGAGACACTTCAAAGTGATGATTAGTGCCATTTTTAAGAAGAGAAAACAGAGCGAAGAAATGAAGGGGTGGAAAGAGCAAAACATAGTAGCAAGAAGTGGACATCAGGAAAGGTGCAGAGCCAAATCCTAGGAAGCTGTAATGTTCCAGAAATGTCACAGGGCAAAGTAGCAGGATCAACCATGGAGAGGCCAGTGATCCCAGTCAGACAAGGGTCAACACAACCTACCAATGTATGCCTGTCTCCCCCATGGCCAAACTCCACAGCTGAGAAAAGCCAAGAGTTACCCACATTGTGGGTTTGAAATTACACTGAGCCCTTTCTAGACAGAAGTTTAAATGGGACACCAGATACAACGTGGAAAGCATAAAGTGCCAGAAGTTCTAGGTGTCTTCAGACAAATAAAAATTATTTTAAATGTCTCTTGGCGTTTGGACTGTGGTTCCCCCTTGTGTTTATAATCAATAAACTGAAAGGATATCTAATCTTTAAAAAATGCCAGTAGCCACCCTAAATTGCAATTGCACAATCCTGAAGGCAGGCTTTTACTGTGGATGGAATAAACAGCTTTGCTAACTATAAATCCTCCCTTTACAAAACAATAACAAGAATGAATTGTTTGTGGCAGCCCTCTGGTCAGGTGGGTCTATTTAATGAATAACAGCTATAAATATGCACTCAGCAAAATTTCACGTAAAGGGAAAGAGCTTAGCCCTTCCCAGGGCTGAGGCAGTGGGGGAGTTGTAGTGTTGACAATTGACACAGGGTCAGATGTTTTTCCCATATGCTGCTGAGACAGCTGACTTGCAGCGCAGAGTTGGGAGAAATGAGAGTAGCTGGCCATTTTCTCTCTTTTAGACCTTAGCCTGTGTGATTTAAAAGTGGAATTCATCTCTTCAAAGAGCACATTGGTCATCTGCAGGCAATGCAGAAGCACCTATGCAAGATAATCCACCCCATGCTTAAAGGAGTGTCTAAGAGGGGTTGAATTGTTCTCCCGTATGTTTATTCTCTCCACTGATTACAGAGGGAGAGTATAAGACTAGTTTGCACTAGATATCACATGTTTAGGTAGGCAAAATTAGGTAATCCCATGATTGAGAGTCCTTTTATGAACTCCAGGGAGAGATAATCTGAACCCCTTCTATGAGAGCAGACCTAGCAGCTAGTTCATAAGAGACACGAGGAAAACCTTTGCCTACTCTGGCTTAAAAAGTCTGAGCACCCCACAGGGTGATAACAGAGTGTAGCCCACCAGGTCCTGCTCTGCATGTCCACAGTGAAGAACCACACTGCCAGCCAAAGGGTGCCATCCTTCAGCACAGATCCTGGAATGTGGCTGGAACTGTAAGGCATGACCTCAGTACAAATTAAAAATCAGGATCCAATTAGCCACAGACTCCAAGTATCTCATAAAACAACCAAGCATCTCTTCTGTAAAAATCTGAAAAATAAAACCCCAGTGATGATACTAATACTTGTTGGTGCCTGTATTGCTACTGCCAAGACAAAATAGAATCTGCCCGAATGAGGCTGCCAGAAGTTGGACTGTTTTGTCTTTGTGCAGCAGGGAGGCGTATGGATTTTGTGTGTCTCTGCATGGAAACTTAACTTCACCCTCAAATATCCTGACTATTTTAATTGCTCTTCTCAGTGCAATACTGCCCATCGCTCAGGAAAAAGTAGATGAGCTTCTGTGTATTTACCATGCAACAGAAGTCTTCATCTAGTTGCCATGGAGGTGGTGCTGGATTTGCAACATCAGCTCACACCTACATGTGCCTCCACGTACCAACCTCACACACCCACCTGAGCATGTGGCTGCTTCAGGGGCAGGTGTGAAGTGCTGCTAAGAATTTGGTCTGGTGCCTCCTGAGAGGGGTCTGTTAGGGAAATCTCCTGCCAAAGCCACATTGAGATAAATGTCTGGAACTAAGCTGCTGAGAGTCCTTCAGACTCTCATTTTTCCATCACTCTTTTTTGAAGGGAACATGGAATTCCCTGACCCTCCTACTCTCTCTCTATGGTATTTGCATGGATGCTTGAGATGAGGGGTTTTTTCAATGCCACCCCTATAAAAAGTATACTCGACACTACTTATTAACTCAATAAAGTTTAAAAAAATAGAAGAAAAAATAATAAGCCTTTATCTGAACAAAATCAGATTAAGACATTCCTGTATTTTATCTCAGGTTGTAAATAACCAAGACCTTTCTTAAGTTAATACCTTAAACACGATGAACAAATTTGAACAAGAAAGAATAGCAGTTTGGTAATTTTAGGAACAGTCTCCAAACAATTCTTATCAAAACCTAATTGTTTTTATTGACAATAGGTTTAGCCTTTTAAGTATATTTGGTTTTAATAGATAATTTATTTCATTCAAAATATATTAAACACAGGACTCTCTAGTCCACTAGTGAAAAAGAGTAAAATTAAAGCATGGTAAGAATTCAAATGTCCAAATTAAAAATTACGGTGGACATGAACTGAAATTTATGGATCTGTATGGAATTCTTTTGACTCCTTAGTTCAACAGAGAAATCTCTACATCAGAGGGAATACCCTGAAATTTGAATTCCTTAATCTAAGCATACTTGAAAACCCCTCATACCCCAGACACTTAAATGAAGAAAATTTGGTTTTGAACTAGGCTTTGAAACTGAGAAGTTCATTCCCAGACCAGAACTTCATAAATGAGTGCCATCCCTCCCTGTAGGTGCTGCTTAGGTGTCAGTCCAGTTTATATAAAAATAAATTGAGAATTTGCTGTTGATCCTACCCAGTGCAATGCAAAACAATCCTATCCAATCCCACTCTGTCCAGTAAATGACCTGTGGGCTCGAAACATATGTCTCCAAAATCAACCAAAAAGACTCTTCTACTTTTGGAACACTTAATCTCATTAGACTCTTCAGGCATGATTTCTTGGTTGCTGAAGGCACCCCTGAAAACACTGACTGGGGTGACACATCTGCTCTGGATCAGGTGTTATGGCTGAGGCCATATCCTCCAGCCTTCCCCTTCTGCATATGTGTACTCCCAGGTCTTCTCCTCCTGCAGCCAAGGTGCCTCTCCAGCAATGTCTAGATTGAGTCGGTCAGTGTTTACATCCTTTCTAAATCCATTAGGATCCAGGAGCTCAGCAGAGGTTTGCCTGCAAGACCCAGTCCTTTAAACACTCTCAGGGCACATATAATGCAGCAAGTCTTCCACCAAATATAACTGGTGGATACCCTTTTTTGTGGGATTGGTCTCTACTTTTTGACCAGAACACTGGATAATCCCTTCTGTTGGAATGTCATGAACACGCTTGAGCTCCTAGTACTCTGTCCTTCGATACTAAGACCCTGGATTGATGTAACACCCCATGTTGTCCTGTCATTTGCTGGTTTTAACTCTCCAAGGTCAAACCTCATCTGAGACTTATGAGCCCCCATTTCTTGGGCAAATGCTTTAATCATTGTTATATAAAAGGTGGACACCAAGAGCATCAGTAATCACCTTTTAAAAGGAGTGCCCATATTTTGATTTTGAAAGGGGCTTTATTTTTCCAGAATGATGAAGGTCTTGCCTAGTACACAAAGTGGAACAGGATCCTCAAGGGTCTGAGCTGCTGCCCAACATAGTTTCAAGACTGCAGTTGAACATACGGGACTAGGTACCTGACTGCTTGGGCAGGGCAGCTGAGTGCATGTGCAGAAGCTGATCAATTTAAACCACTGTTTAACTGGATGATTCTCAAGGAGTATTGAACATTTACAGTTACTGATGTCTTGGTTTATATGCCTTGATCTTTTTTTGACAAAGGGTCATGCAAAAAATTTATGTGCAGCTTTAGTCCAAGCCTAAAAGTAGAGTAAGGCAGAGCTTAAGTCTAGAATTGACTGACCAGGACATGGAAAAACATTTCATTTAGGTATCCGAGTGCTGCACAAAAATACAGGGAGTAAACAATTTGCACTGGAAGATTAAGATGACCCAAGGCTCCAATAAATGCATGACAAGATTAGATTTGATTTTTCTTTCCTGAGGTCAAGCTGTTCTTTGTTGTGATAAATTTATTTAACCATATTAACCTCCTCAGAGATGTATTTTGTGTGCACTTTCCATGCACTGCAGGCAAGCTCAGGTCATCCTTTAACATTGTATCATAAATTGATACCTCCTTGTCTGACCAATGAATGATCTCCCACTGCACCCCAAATAAGTACAATGTTTTCATCTCATTGACAAGAGCATTTGCTATTATTAGTGCCATGGAAATATTGCTTTTGTTGCATATTTATGTAGGAGTACAGGCAGAAGGGTGTGAGCAGGTATGTGTGTGTACACGTGTGTGCACGCAAGAGAACTCTGTTAAAATTAATTGACTTGGCTCACAAACCCTTCTGGATCTGTTTACATTCCTGAGGCAAATTCCTTAATATATCTGTAGTCAAACGGCTCCACAGCCTCCAAATGCATAGCTTTGGTACGCTACTCACCTTCTCTACACAGGGAATCGCTGAGAACATTTTGTGCCTGAGGAGAATAAATGTGTCCCTGATACAAACACAGCAGCAACGTGTTAATACTCTCTGCTAATGCTGCTTAATCCTGAGGATAATGTATTGGATTTTCTGCATATCATATGCAGATCTTAATATAGCATGGGAAGGAGAAATTGTATGCTTTGGAGAGTGGAGAGGTGTGGAGGCAGAGGAGGAGGGAAGGGAGTGGGAAGTGTTTAAATAGCTTCAGTAACAACCTCAATGCTGATGAGGGACACCCACTCACATGAGGAGTTATGTTGAGTGAATTGAGCAAGATTTGGTCCAACATATCACCTAATTTGTACTGTTATGGGCTAGGCAGTGCTCATTCAAGATAGCGAGTAACAGGCAGTTGTACTCCTACAGAAAAGCAAATGGGCTGTTCCTTCCCCAGCCCTTGAAGCCATACCAGTGCTGTTCCCAGTGACTCTTCAAGGTCAGAAGTATTAGCTGAAATATAAAGGTCAGGAAAATAGCTACCAGCCTTGCTCAAGTATCCCAAATATTCTCCCAGCAACCTCAGCCTCTGGAAAATCAGCCTCTTACATATGGGTTTGTGAATCAGAACAGGGCAGTCCCATGAGGACCATGCTGTCCTATGTCCTTAGATAACTGAAACAGGGACCTTCATCTGCATGGCTGGTATGTGTGCAGCACAGGGCAAAAATACTTAATGGGTTCTTCTGTCTCTGCTGTATGAGAGAAAAAGAAAGGTCTGGAAAAGATGAAAGAGAAGTGGACCTCCAGATCCAAACATGGTGGCTCAAAGAAAACACAGGAGAGAGTTGGAGCGCCTCCCCTATGAGGACAGGCAGACTGAGTTGGGGTTGTTCAGCCTGAAGAGAAGGCTCACTATGGGGAGACTTTACTGCAGCCTTCCACTACTTAAAGGGGGCCTGTAGAAAGATGGGAAGGGACTCTTTATCAAGGATTATAGTGATAGAACAAAGGGCAATGATTTTAAACTGAAATAAGGTAGATTTATATTAGATATAAGTAAAAAATTCTTTACTATGACGGTGGGGAAACACTGGTGTTGTCCAGAGAAGTCATGGAACACTACTTTCCAGTAATGTTCAAGGCCAGGTTGGATGGGGCTTTGAGCAACCTGGTCTAGTGGAAGGTGTCCTTGTCTCTGGCAAGGGGGTTGGAACGAGATGATCTTTTAGGTCTTTTCAAACCCAAACCATTCTATGATTCTGTAATTCTATGATTGATTCTATGACAGATGCTTTTGGGCAAAGCGCTGGACTGGAAATGCAAACATGGGTCTGCACCCTTCTTTTCTGACTCCCCTTAAGTTGATATGTAAGATCGGCTCTGAAGAATACCTTGTTCCAACATCAGTGTGATGGAGCACATTCACCATTTGGCCCTAACTGTGAGGTAAAGCCAGCAGCAACATGCTACAAGCTCTCAGCAGAATATGTGTATACATGTGTTTGCTTTTCCAAAGTAGATGTCCCATCAAACAGTCAGTTATGAAAGAGATATTTTAAATGGAATAACTAGGTACTACTACAAATTGTCTTATTCAACCTACCAGGCCTCCTGTAGTTGGAGGTTAGTATTTGGGAATGTGATGTTCGTCAAGATGGTGAGTCACTGGATTTTATGTAACAAATCCTTTACATAATACCTTGCCTCATTTTTTAATACAAGGTAAAGAAATTAAGAAATCACTTCAGCATTATGAAAGCATATTTTTGTTTTGGGGAGAAAAGCTCACATCTGAAGTTCCATTTATTTTGAGCATTTATAAGATCACTTTTTGCCTTGATGTTGGTTATTTTTGTACTGGCAGAGCCTAAAATCTCCCACACTGCTGCGGGCTTTGGGGTGGAGACTGCAGGGAAGGCTCTACACCATGTCTCCAGTCCTTTCTGGCTGCCTCACTCATCACTGCAAATCCACTGTCCATCTTCAAAAGCAGCTGCAGCTCCTGGAACTTTCACATGTGTTTATTCAGAGCAGTCATGTGCTTGAGCAAAGATCAGTGGTGATTTGTGCTGCCTGCTGAAAACCCCCTGAAAATCAGTTATTGATTAAATTCTCATTATCATTTGTAATAGATGACTGTGCTAAGGGAGCTCTCAGCACACTCAATGCAATTTGCCTGGGGATATAAAGCTTGGTCTGCACCATCCTGAAGTTAAGCACTGCTTTATTGTACTTTGCTTTCTGCTCAGCAGGCATTTATGAGGATTCAAAATGTAAACATGAAGTTTTGTCTTCAGACAAGAAGACCTATGCAGAAATGTGTGGTAACTACTCAGCCATTTGTATGCATCTGCTCTACTGTTCATTTGACACTTTGAAACATGTATCTTTATCTCTCCTTTATGTTTTAATAGTGGCCATAATAGTAACCACCCTGCTTACTGCACAGACCTGTGTGCAGGGAGCGCATCATTCAGCACTGAAACATATATGGTTGTGCAACAACATCGCTGAGAGGGATGAATGAGATAGCAGAAAAATAAAACTCTAGGATGGATTTAAAATGCCACAGCTAAGCTGATGGTCCTGCAACTTGGACCTGTCACCCCAGGACCTGAGCTGGGAAGGGAGGAGGAAGGAAACAAGGTCAGATGGACTCCAACTTGAACAGAAACCAAGTGTGCATCGGTCAGTGTCTCTGCCACAACGCAAACAAACATCAGTAGCCTGCACAGGTTACCCAGCCACACTGCTCAACTGCACTGTTTACTGGGACAGTGCTGCCTCCAGGGGCTCCATTGTCCTGTCCAAACTGTCAGGTTCTGACCAAAGTTAACCTTTCCTGAAGGACGATAGTATTTTGAAACCTTAGACAGCTGCTCTGGCTGGCCACTGACCTTTGCTGAGAGGCCTGTTGGGAGCAGACACACATTTATTGAGACCTTGCAGTGCATTTCTCAGAAGCTGAAATGTCCTGTAGCATGATTCACCATCCTTTAAAAAAGCTGTCTCAGGCTGCTTCAGTTAAGAGGAAGCAGTACTTCCCCCATGTTATTTTTAACAAAAACAATGCCTGTGCTTGCTCTGGTAATTGTGAGTGGGAGAAAGCAAGTCACAAGTTTTACTTATTAGACAGATTGTTTGATTGCCTCTTTAAAAAAAAAAAAAAAAATCCTAAAGCTAGGACAGCAAAGATGCAGCCACACCTATGTTTCAGGTTTTTCATTCCTCCAGAAGAATTATCACTCACACTGATGGACATAAGGATGGGTCAACCTTAGGTCCCTGAGGATTATCCCTTTGGCCTTGTTTCTTGCAAAGTCACAGGACCAGGAGTTTGCCTCTGTCATTTATTTTTTCAGGTGTATTTTAAAGTTTAGAAAAAAAAAACCAAACCAAATAGATTGATATATCAAGTAATAATAAAAAAAAAACCAACAAACCAAACCAAACAAAAACAAACCAACCAACCAACCAAACAAAAAAAAACCAAAAAACCCAAACAAACAAACAAAAAAACCCAACAAACAAACAAACAAACAAAACCCCCCAAACAAACAAACAAAAAACCCACCACACAAGAATGTGGGAAGCAAACAAACTAGATGAAGACTTGATGTGCAGCTGTGATGGAGTGTTCACTGCTAGGTAGGGAAAGTGCTCTTGAGAGTTTCTGTGGCTGCAAATGTCAGACTGTCATTTCAGAAGTGATGTGACAGCCATGCAGGTCTTTAAAGATGAGTGAGACAACATCTGTATGGAAAGATTACATTTCTACCTGCTGCATTTGGGTAAACCACACCAGCCTGGAGAAGGGATGCAGTCCAGAAGTGTCTTCTGCCCTTTCCAACTGTGTCAATTAACCTGAGAAAGGACATCTCCCCTTACACTCCTTGTCTCACAGTCTAGTTTTGCTGTTCCTGTATCCTTTAAACACAGCTGCATGGCTGGTCTTCTCTGTTTGCTGACCCCTGCCCTTTTCCACCATTCCTCGCGCCATCTTTATGCTCTTGCACAGAGACGTCCTGCTCTACAGGGCAGGACATGATTAGACAGGACTTTGCTGTGACATCAGTGGCAGTCCTGTTTCTGCTTCTCCTCCAGCTCCACACTAATTGCCTGTTCACTCATGCTTGTTCCACACTAATGTGCTGCAAAATGCTTCTGTTCCTCTCCCTTCCGAGGGAGTTTCTAACCAGAGGTCCCCCAGGCTGAAAAGTCTCAGCTAAAGCCTCAGTGCTGAGACATTGGCCAAAATTTGGAAGGGGAAAAGGTCCCAGGATCTCCTGAGACCTGGGTCTCTTGATCTTTGAGAGCTACTTCCTGCCCAAGTGTTGCACAAAGCAATCCCAGCTCCAACAAAAAACTCCGAATATTAAATAAAGCACCATTTTGAACTGGGAATCCTGATTTTTTCATTAAAAAAGCAAACAAAACTTTTAATTTGAGGTGATGCTTAGGGGTATTTTTTTTTCTTGGGCCTTCTGTCTGAAATGACAGATTCTTTAATCATCCTTTCCTAAGATACATTTTGAACTTATTTGCATTTGCATTTTCCCATGAAAGATTAAGATTTCTCAGAAGATTACCAGGAGGCTGTAATCACAACCACACAGTACCTGAGGTCTGTTGCAGGTGCAGAATATATGCATACTTCCCACAGCATATGTACAGATAACACCCCCTCTCCAATACCATACCCCAAAAAGTCTATTTCTCCCATAGACTGCAAAGAAAGAGATTACTGATATTAATTTATTATTAATTAGCAATAGTTAATATTTAATGCCATGTCCTTTGTAGACTGGTTGTGGTAGGCTGGGTTAGAAGTCTATGGTAGTGGAAATATCCCACCTCACTGGAGGGAGGCAATACTCTCAGTCATGTGGCACCAACAGCATCTTCCTGGCTGCTCTCAGAGTAGGAAATCCCAGATAAGGTATGAGGGGAAAGTATAGACCAGTACCCTACAGATACCATACCAGATAACACTGGAATCCTTTACATATTCAAGTAGGATGGGCTCGAGGATAAGTTTGATCCTCCCAACAGGTATTTCAGGAATGCATTTGGGATCCTGCAGGGAATAGCCCAGCCCTCAGCCCGTGAGGCGCAACCTGCTTTTAATGGGAAAAACCTGAGGCAGAATCCCTGCATGGGAAGCCATGGTGCTGGAGCCTGAAGAAAACATTGCACTGAATTGTGAAGGATTGCTCTTGGCGAATAAATCTTGTAAGAGATGATGGAAAGTTATACACCTGAATGGAGGTTTTCAAATGTTTTCTAGGAATTTACCTTCTTGTTATATATTTCACATCAAGCTGGATAAGGTCCTGCATTCTTGCCTCACTGCAGAGAATCGAATGTTCTTGAAGTCTCTTAGAATTTTATCAGGAAGGGCAAAAAGGTAGGATTTCCTATTAGGGTATCATTTTAAGTGCACTACTCAGCCTCCACAGAAGTGACTTCTTTTGTCACAAGTGAGTTTGGTAGGATGCTCCATTGTAGAAGGGGTGGTAGGACCCGCCTGCCTGGCACTGACTAGAACCAAGATGTGAGGCACTTGCAAGAGCTTGGATGGAAGGCAAACCTACAGAGGAAGGTAGGGAAGGATTTCTTCTTCTCCTGACACAGCTTTTCAATTTCTTTGGGTGGAACTCTTAGAAGGGATGAAAACAGCATGGCAACCAGAAAAACGTGTGTGAAAGCTGCTGTAGGCTAAATTTATTTGCTAGATAATATCTAGTGCAGGTAACCTGCAGCCTTCCTTGCACGGAAGGTTAAACATTTCTGTCTGTTACAGAAATGCAATTTACAGGAATGCTAATTAATCCTAGCTGGGACTCAGTGCAAACTGAGAGACTTTAGGCCATATTTTATATCTTTTATCCTCCCAGAGAGTATTTACATTGAAAAAAGGTCAGGTTTCTCACAACAAAAACTGGGGAAGCTTTGCATTTCTGAAGCATTTGAATAGAGTTATTGTAGCCCATTTACTGCAGATTTTGTTTCCACAAAAATGACATAATCATCATAAATAGCATTTTTTTGTATAGTATTGTGCATGCTATGGATTCATATGGTAATTCCCTGAAGCATCTGCTCCTCCATATTCATAGGTCCTTTAAAGGATCCCAGTCTACATGTACAGATCTTCACAACCTAATATTTCCTGAATTCTGCTGTAGATGAAGAGTATGTTTCTCATATGCATGTCAGTGGAATATGGAATATATTAAAGACACCTCAGCTAGATATCCTCTGAAAGATCTTCCTAACTCTGTCCTCTTGAAAGGACAATTTGGAGGATCAGGTAGAAGGAGTATGTAAGGTACTTTGTGAGGAGGTAGGTGATATTAAGTCTGCAGCTGTCTTGGGAAAATCTGGCATCCAGAAGCAGGGCTAGCAATGCTGACACAAAGTGAAGCTCTACAAAACCTGGTTAAGTGTTTTTCCCCTCCAACAAACCTTTTTCGGGAATAATTTAGACTGAAACTACTTGCATATTTAAAAGAAATCAGCCCGCTGTGTTACAGCTACTGCCTTTTCTTGTACTGGCTTCCAGTGTAACTGCTGATTTACAGCCTTTGGTAGGGTTTGCCTGGTCAGGGAGCTGATCTGAGCTGGGCCCTGCAGTGCTTTACTGAAGAAACAAAAGGAAACACTTGGCAACTGATAAGCTCCTCAGACAAAATTTTATGCCAAAAGCTGAATTAATACAGTTAGTTGTCCTGGGTGTTACTGACTTTAGCTGTTCTTCAGTGGAGTTGGTGCTGTAGTTATGCATTTGGGCACTTGTACAGCAAAGGGGAAATCTGGGCTTCTGCTGACTGATCTTCAGTTTTATATTGTCATTTCTGAATTACAGTAACATCCAGTTACACAACTAGTCTGATCACGAGGCCAAGACTTTCCGTCTCAACTCATCCTGGATCTCTGCTGTTCAGTAAGAAAGATTCTTAGTGCAGGCCAGCACAAAGAGTGGTAATATAAAATGGTATATAAAATAAATAAAAACATCTGTTTTCCTTTCAACACATGAAGAGGTAGATCTGGCAATGTGAGAACAGACACATCCTCTTGCTACATGTCCAGAGCATAAATTTTTGTTATGCTCTGTTTGGGGATGCAACATATTTCGAGATGTGGAGAAGCCAAGGTTTCTTGATAAAAACACAGCTAATCCACTCCAAATGCAGAGAGCCCCCCTCATTCTAAAATCAAATCTACAATGAGTTACTAATACACATTACCTCAGGTTCTTCAGAAATCTCTTACTCCTCTTCTCTGCCATACTTGGTCTCTGTGCTGCTAAAGCAAGACCCTCCTCCTAGTTATGACCCATCAGGAAGCACTGTCTGTTTGGGAGTTTCACATTTTCCATCACCATTATCTTCTTTTTGTTGTTCTGAGAAGATAATGTCAAACATTTCAATTCAGTTTTGCTCAACTGTTTTTCTACCAAGTGATCGACTCTAATTCTTTGCTGTGAACCCAGAGCAGGGATTTCCCATTCAAATCCCGGGCAGGTCCAAGCTTAGCTTCTAATAGAAGAGTGTTCAGACAATTGAAGGCAAACATTTATTTCTTTTTTTCTTTTTTTTTTTTTAATTTATTTATTTTATAAATAGCAGCAAAAGAGGAGATGGCACTGCTACATCTATGTGTGAAGGGTGATACTGTGTTCTTTACTGGCACCTGTACTATCCCTACATGTCTAAGAGGCCTATATCATGGTCCACACTCATTTCCCTAAGAAGATCATCACCTCTGTTCCCCTTTGTCATGTGCTCAGACAGATTTTTTTTCTCTCCTGACCCCAGGCCGTCATACTTCAAAGAAGGGTTTTTCAAAAGTGACTTAAAAGAATTTATGTCTTCAATAATCCTAACTGTCTTAATCTCTTACCTCTGAGTTGCAGTGTGTTGTGCTGTTTTGAGTATCAGTACATGTGCACCACACAGACTAAAGGCATGGTTCTGGTGTGAGGAAGTTCATGTGTAAATTAAAGTTTTCCTCTGTAGCCACCCTTGATGACAAAAGAGTGTTTCACCTGGGCTAGAGGAGCAAGGTGAGTCATCAGCTGTGATGACTTCATTCTACCCACCCATTGATGACTACCTACCTTCTGCCCAGCATGAGGTAATCACATGTCTTTTTCTCTTTGTGTGCTGGAATGCAGTTTGGAGGGTAAAAGATCTTCCACATGACTTCAGGGGAGTAGAGGGAGTTTTAAAACAGAAGAGAGAAGGAACCTATAAAGATTTATAGGAACCACCTAGCAGGAGGGGGAACAGATGGTCATTGTTCTCAAGACAAAGAACTAATATTAAAGAAAGTGAAAGATACCTGGGAATTCAGAAAATTGTCATGGAGGACATGACCTGAAGCCCCTCAATTTTTTTATTTCCTTCATTTCTTAGATTATCAGTATGATTTCATCATACTGATACACGAGGAGAAATGATGAATTCAGAAACCTACTGTGAAAGTCCTCTGTGTTGGCATATGTGCATGTGTGTGTGTTGCATATCCCCTTGTACACCTCCCAGAATGGCAATCAATGATGGTAAAAGCTACTGAATGTACAGGGAAATCTGAGGGCTTTTCACCAGGCACAAGAGATGGGGTATGTACAAATGTTAAGATTATATTAGGCCTTTATGGGTGTGCCTGGAGTCCAAAGCAGGGCCAAAGCTAAATTTCTGCTGAGACTCCACTTTGGCTTATAACATAGGTTTGGGAATGCCTTGGATCTGGTGACTGTTTGGTTTAGGGAAAAGGATGAAAACTGGACCAAGAAATGCCCTTAGAGGTGATTATCAGGAGCAGTCATCTCCAAACTCTGGCTTTTAGACTCCTAGCCCTTGTAGGTGTACAATGCACAGTTGAGAAGTTCTTTTTCTGGCATTGGCAGGAACTGGAAACTTACTGCTTGATTGATCAGTTTTCCCCATGTCTGGTTTCAGCTTTCCAGAAATAAAGCAGTGATTAATAACACAGGAAGGAAGCAAGGCAAAAAGTGAAGGCAAAGTTGAAGGTTAACAGGTTATAACCCTTGCTCAGGTTTGGTGAGCTCCAGGCTGAGCTGTGTAGTGTTAGGAACATAAAGTAAAATTTTAACCCAGAAAAAAATCCCAGTGGTGAATCAGCAACCTAGTCTCTAAAATCATGTCCCTGCAAGCACGTCCATCTAAAACATCCCTGCAAGCACGTTCATCATGTCTCGTTGGAGTGGGTGGTACCTTTTCCTGGGACACACACCTTTCATGTGATGCTTCTGAGTTCAGTGCTAAAAGAAGAACAACACTGCCTAGCATGTTTTGACCTGTGTGAGCTCTGAGCATGTCATTGCCACTGCTGAACTGTTCTTTCATCCTCCCCCTTTCCCTCTTGACTGGGTTTGAGAATTAAAGTCTGTGGCCATAAAAGGTGCCTCTGTTCACATCCATTGACTACAGGTCCAGGTGTGCTTTGTTTACCTGTAAACATATGTTCCTGCAAGAGAATGCCTTTTCTTGAATTGCAGATAGAGTGTACCCGTCTTCAGGCAAGAAAAACTTCCAAACACAGCAAATTAGCTTTCCTGATTTGCAGGTAAATATGTGTCCATAACACATGGTTCTGCTGTGAACACTGTTTATCAGAGGATTTCAGAACAGGTTACATTATAAGGACATCTATTTGGGAAAACTCAGTGGGTAACTAAGACACAGGGAATTTACTATCCTGACCCTTGGCTATTGTAGCCACCCAGCCATTCTCCTACCTCCACTGACAGCATACAGTCTGTATGTGCTTATCTGCAATCACTTGACTGAAGGTATCCACCAGAAATAATGACATATCAGCAGATGAGCAAGAAAGATGAATGGATGCTCTGTAGATTTCCTTGCAGTGAAGGGAAGGAGGACACAGTAAACACACCAGCAGCAGCAGCTGTTTGGAACATGGGCTGCAAGCATCCTGTGTTGGGGGTAGGCAGACAACAGTGACTTCCCAAGAGCCTCAGCTTCTGTTAACAAACAACTTCTATTGTCACAGTGATGAGGTAACTGGCCTAAACAAGTCAGATGTGTGCTA
Organism: Ceryle rudis; assembly: GCA_033439905.1. Taxonomy (NCBI): domain Eukaryota; kingdom Metazoa; phylum Chordata; class Aves; order Coraciiformes; family Cerylidae; genus Ceryle; species Ceryle rudis. The sequence goes on along the minus strand of JAAGNO010009235.1, from coordinate 41,151 downwards.
CCCTCCTACTCCCAGGAGTGACTGTTGGCCTTTGGTCCTGTCCTGCATTTATCGTACCTTATTTTCCAGGGACCAGCCCAAAGTGGCAGGCAGTCACTTGCACCACCATGGTGAAGCAAGAAATCTGCCTTCTGGCATATTTATAAGCACATGCAAGCAATAAGGTAATTGCAGATTCAAGCTTGGATGCCTCAATTCAGTCAGGTGCCACCTGGGTATATAATTAGGAAACACAGTCAAGCTATGTAAGAAACTTTGTTTCAATGGCCAAAATACTGCACTTTGGATAAATTTCTCACTGTTGTCTCTTACCACAACAAATTCAAATCTGTTGGTAAATTTGTGAAGATAGAGCAAAGTTTTTAAGGTTTAACACTTTGGAAAGCCCATGCAGCATTTTATACCTGGAAGGCTGATTCCCTTGATTGTCTGAAGACTTCTGGAAAATGCTGAAGAAAACTTTGCATACAAGGATGACTTCGGCTTTCATGCGAAGTGCTTCAGCCTGATAAATGACTTTTTATGACATTTGAGTGCTCAGCAGGAGACATGTTAAGGAAGACCAATCCATGCAACATGATTAGCAACACTGCGGTCACAGGTTGTCTTGGCACATTCTGTGAACACTAGTTCTGTTCATGCTGCAGAGCATGGAGATTTGCTTATTCTTTATTGTTCGGTTGTCTGTGACCAAATTACAACTCAGCAAGTGACAAATAGAAAACTACTGACCCCATTTGTTGTTGGGTCTCTCCCTTTTGGTTACTCTTTTCTTCTGCGTCCTTTGCCTCACTTCATATAACTGATAAGACTTAATAATAAAAAAGCATATAAAAATATTTTTTCCCTCTTGTCTCACTGAGGAGCTGGGGCTTTTCAGGCAGCTTAATAAATAGTACTATGAACATAGGGCTGTTTTTGCAATAGGTGGCTTCAATTTGTGTTTAATTTTGGCTGGAAAGAGAGAGGGGAATTTCAGAATCAATGCTAAGAAGCTAATAACATCATTGCCAGGTCAAGAGAGATTCTTCTCTCAAAAGCAACCATGAAAATTGTTCTGCAGAGTTCCAGATTTGTTGTTTCTGGCTTTCTGTGGTCAGACTTTTTCAGTTTACAGGAAGAATATGTCTGTTAATTCATCCTTCCCTTCCCAGTACCACTCCTTTAAACTCTGCCTGGGCTGTTGGCATCCAGCTGTGTGCTTTCAGGCTCAGCCAACATCACCAGGAGTAAAAACTGCAGAAGCATTGCTACCCTCATTTACTTTTATGCCCCTGGCATTTATTTTGAGAGTGCTTAGGCCCATGTTCACACCTTACTTCTCTGCTGGAGATGATGTGGGTGAGTGGGGCCTTTGGAGCAAGGACAGCCCCAACCAGGAAAATGGAAGTTAAAGAGAGCAGCTGTGGCACTTCTGCTGGGCAAAAAGGAGTTAAACCTGATAAAGCATGTCATTTTCTGTAGTGAGAAGAGCGGATTATGAACATGCACAAGAGCTTTGACACTGTGAACTTTTTTAACAGCTGCTATAATAACTGCATTTTGAACACACATAGAGAAAAGCAACCAAATTCAGTGAGGACTGGGGAAGAGATGAAACACAAGAAGGAATTGGAACAAAGGGTGGGAAGGGACACAGAGAGGTCAGTACATCCCTTGTACAGGAAGAACTGCATAAAAAGATAGTAATACTTTATATTGCCTAATAACACTCTTTTATAAATGTCCAAAAACTTAATACTCAACTGATTTACCATGGCAATGCTCACAGATCACATTGCTTCAGGTTACCTGTGAACAGGCAGAGTTGTTGACTTGCCCACATTCACACAGGCAGCAGTGACAACTCTGGGAATAACAGCCCTAAATCCTCCCTTATAGAAAGTACCTAATCCAGAATTCACTTTACAAGATTTGTTTACCTCCTCACTCCTCTCCTAGTAAATAGAAGCACTGGTGCAGAGCAGAGGGAAGACATATGGATCAGATAATCTCCAGAGATCACTCTGCTCCAAATTTTGATGTGGTTCTATGTGAACAGCTGGAAAGGAAAAAACAACAGGAGATGCTGAGAGAGCATGCAAGGGGTAAAGAAAGTCATACCAGCGTATACATGAACACACATGCCTGCAGAACAGCACTGAAACTGGTAACATGCCAGACTGGGCAATGTGAGGGACTGGTCTGTAGTGAATGGGGTGAATTATTCTTTCTCTAGAAACACCTGAATTTTCCTTTCTATGCCTCAATGAATGTGGGCTACAACTGCTTACAGTGAAAATGCCCACCACCAAAAAGTCCCAATGTATTGAGGGAACAGGTGCACTTCATCCCCTTCCCAGTAGTTACTCATTAAATGAAAGTAAAAAAAAAAAACAAACCAAACAGGCAGGTATTGCAAGGGAGGAATAAATAGTTAAACATGCAGGTGATAAACATCTGAGTTACTGATTAACTCCTGGCTTTTGTAACTCCAGTAGTCCTTAAATTGGTTTACTAGGAGACCAAAACACAGAACTGTGCCAAAAAGGCCTCAATCTTTAATAACAAGTATTACACTTTATCTCTCCTTGCACGCGTGTTACTGGGCTTGACAGTGAGGACAGCACTGCCCTCTGTTGATCGGAAGAACTCAGGCCGGTTGCAATGCCTACAATGTTGGAGAGTCAAAATGTAAGAGAAGTCCGTGTAGGACCAGATGGATTCAAATATAACCACTTTTTTGGTGTGTCAACTGCTAGAGGGTGAGAGAGGAGAGTAGGAATAACTGACTTGCTCTCTGTGCACAACCTCAAGCATTTGCTCCAGGACATTCATTACAGACAGGATGCTGGGGCATGTTAGCCTTTGGTCTGACACTACAGCCAGGCTGATGGTCTCAGGGTAAATTCTGGGCTAGAAGGTGAAGAGGAGACTTAGACATTTCAGGAGCAATCACGGCTAGTGAAAGCAATACAGCATGCTTATCAGGATGGAAAAGAGGTTGGTGCTCATCTGTAAGACAAAGGTGATTTCACATGTCTTCTTTAGCTTCTTCCATCTAGAGCAGCTTGTTTGCCCTCCTGCACCCAACCATCCAGTCTGGAGTGTCACCTCATGTAGTTTATCTCCCTCGCTGTCATTCTTGATGTTACTTGTTATTGCAGCCTGTCACCTGGTTTAACTGACAACATGCTGCTTGCCATCTTCAGGAAAGACAGAGCAGTAAGGTGGCAAAAATCACTGCAATTAGGGGTTCAGCTGAGCCTCCTCAGAAGCTGGCTGTCCCTTATGATGGCTGAACAGAGCATCCTGAGCTGTTGAAGGGATGTGAGGAAACTCCTAAAGATGTGTGTCTTGTGAGGAGGGACACCTTTGCCCTGTGGTGCAGAGGAAGTCCTTCCAAAGTTTAATACCTGTGTTTTTAACTAATACAGCTTGTGCTTAAGCAAAGTTGCTCTGGCAAGGAGCTGGTCCTGCAGCACCCCAATCTTTGCTTCAGGCAGAGGATGTAAATTTGCAGAAATGAGAGGAAGCAATCAGCACCATCAGTATGGATGGACACAGACTCGCTGGATGAGCAGGATGTTCAGCACTGTTGGGAGCCAAGGGCCTTAGCAAACAGGGAGTGGATGATAGGCCATGGCAAGCTGAGCCGAGGAAGCCCTAACTTTGTCTCTGGGGATAAAGGCTGCCCTGTGAATGGACCCTGAAAGGATGCATGTCTGGTTTGGGTTCTGTCATACTTCTACTTGGTGTCTAATAATGCTCCTCCTTAGTAAGCCAAAAACAATATCCATGAAAAAATACAAACTCTTGTTCATCACCATCAGGTGTCACAGAAGGCAAAAGATGCCCATTTGCTGAGACCAGCTTATTCTGCTGCTTGACCTGCCTTTGCTATGCTCAGCTTTGATTTTTTTTTTTTTTTTAACAATTTCACAGTAAGGCTCTATTTTCCAGGTCCCAAACAAACAGCAGGGTGCACACGGAACAATAGAGAAGAGTTTGGCAGCATGTGGGTTCCTCGCCTGTGCCAGAAAAGCCTCTCTGATGGCCCTGAGTTCCTCTTTTACCCCCCTCTGCCAGTGGCTGACATCAGGGAAAGAGAAAATACAATTGAAAGCCATCTAGAGTAATGTCCTGTTTATTTTCCTGTTAACAGAATTATTTTCAGGACATCTGAGAAATCAGAAATGGGAGCAAGGGGGGTTGGGGAAATCAGAACAAGCACATGTTGGGATTTCATTAGCTGTTAGCAGAGAAGAGACTAGAATCAGGACCAAAATGCAGGTCAGGAACAGAATAAATGGATCTGTACATATGTCATGTGTCCTTGTTTATCCTTCTGGGAAAAGACCATAAAGAGCTGGAAAGGTTTCTGTGCCAGAAGCAGAACTATGTAATCTGCTAAACATGTTTGTGACCATACTCCAGTTATCACTATCCCCTATAGCTGCATGGAATGGCCACTCCAGTGCAATGTTGGCACCGATGTGGATTTACCAGGGGAAAAACAATGGAGATTTGGTTCCTTCATGAGCAGTGGCTGCTGCTGTTTGCCCTTGTGTCAAATGATGTGGTTGTGCAGCTGCACAGCCTCTTCATTGCCATTAAGGCAAAGTTACACAAAATGGGAGAGCCAGTCTGGAATCTTCTGACTGCTGAAAGGGGCAGGTCTCGCTCCCTGTTCCACCTCTCCTCCTTCCTTGCCCATAGTTACAGCAGTATAGTCCTGCTCTCTTGTACCAGCTCTGTCTCTGCTTGGATGTGGGGGGGGGGGGGCAGGGAATAAGCATCAGTGTGGTCAGGGCTGTACCATTTTTCTTTTAAAAACTTTTTTTTTTTCTTTATTTCAGTAAGAATTCTGGGTTAAAACCTGCTTATTTAGCTCTTAACAGTGAAGATCCTAGACTGTTTGCGTTCAGTAAAACTCTTCTGATGAAAAACCTGCTTCTTTATCCCTTAAAAGGGAGGATCTGAGGATGTTCAGCTTTCTTATTCAGCACAGAGTAGCAGGACACATGGACTATGCAGCTTATGTCAGGGTTAGTGACACAATGTGACACAGGCTTCTTGTGTTAGCAGTATCTTCTTGTCCAAATGCTAGGTGGCTGCCACAGATGCTCAGTCTTGCATTCTAGGCTTTCAGACAGTTCTCATGAGTTCAAGGGATGTCTCTGTTCTGTACAGGCCAGGAGAAAGGAGGTGGGACACCCATGTGATGAGGTGAGGAATGAGGAAAATGGGATGGCCTCTGTCCAGGCATTGTTTGTGAAGTGGAAATCAAAGGCCGACTTTGCTGCTTCTGACCAGGCAGTCTCTGGACCACCTCTGCCTGTTCTTGCATGGAAGATGTGCTTCTTCTGTTAATAACCACAGATTATGCTGTTCCCACTGCTCTAATTGCAACTCTCATCTCTGTTCTTACAACTGCTATAAGTGATGTAGATCAGTAACAAACTGATCAGAAAGAGCCTTTCCTGAGGCTACCTCATGGAGCAGGGGATGAATAATGAAACAGGGGTTTTCAGCTTTCAGTTCACTACCTCTTGTCTAGCCAAGGTCAGTAACAACTGAAAATGATGTGGGGATAAGGGCTGACTCAGTAGGGACCTCCTGCTGGGGTTGTTGTCTGGTCCCTTCTGATCCTGGCAAGAACCCTGCAGGTCTGCCAGGCTGAGCTGCCCACACTGGAGATGATGGGGAAGAGAAGATATGGGAAGGTGATGGTGGACCTATCACCTCCTCCTGACATCAGGCTGATATTGTCCATGGACTATAAATGGAGATGGGTTAGAGATAGAGACTTAAATGGGTAGGATGGTGGACTTGACCTCTCCCTTCTCCAGGCCATTTCAGGGATGTCTTATCACAGCTAAATGTGCTGTGACATGAACAGACAATTTAATAAGAGTAGTAGTCCTATCCATAGGAAAAAGTGAATCAAACCATGAAATGACATTTCTGTCCTTTAAGACGTCATCGAGACCCACACCTCAACTAATGTTTTAACCTGAACAAGCTACTTTACTAATCCGTGTACTGTGAACTCCCTTCCCTTACCCAATCCCGTTTTGGTAAGGGCTGTATTTGTGGTATATTTGCCTTTCTACAACTATTTTCCAGCATAAATTGCTTTCCATTGTTCCTGGCCAACCACCCAGTGGAAAAGTAAACATGCATGGGCTTTGCTCTCTTGCTAGTAAAGGAGAAAATCAAAACCTGGTCTCTGAGCCAAAGCTAACAGTAGATGGCCAACACCTGTTCTGCAGTGGGGAGGAACAGTGATGATGATGATGGCAAAGAATGTGGGGGAGGTTTAACCTGCCCCTGACAGAGTGGTCTTTTCCACTGCTCAGAAGTATACTGGTGGGATTTGGAGTTGACCTGCATCAGGTTGGCCCCATACTGATAAATAAAATAAAAATAAAATAAAAGCACAGATGGAAACCCTGTCCCACAGTTGTCCCTGCTGCTTAGTTGCTTGAACATTTTCTAGCCCGATTTAGGGGGCAATTCCCATGAGGCAACACCTGGCATGTGGGTCTAAATGCAGCAGGCTGTGTGGTTGTGAGCTGTGCTGACTTGTGTCACCAACAGCAGGGGAAGGTCCAAGACTGCTGTTCACTGGCATGGGCATCACCTGCAGTCCTGCTCCAAACCCACTAAAAAAATCTGAAAGATTCCCTAGTGGCTTCAGCAGTGTCTGTGTCATGTCCTGAATTGAATTCAGGCCAACACAGGATCAGACCAACTTCACATAAGCAGCTTTAGACTGATGTCAGTGGAGCTGCTGATACGAATTTCCAATAGCAGGGTTAGGGCTGGGGGGCAAAGGCTTCCTGAAAGACAAGTCTGCATGTTTTATGTCAGGTCTGTGAGTTTATAACTACAAGCATGACACAGTCCGGTCAAGGTAAGTGTTAGAGATGTGGCCTGGATAATGTTTAATGATTGACCTACAGAGCTAGAATAAATTATTGTAGCGTGAAATCTGTTAACCCCATGCTTAAAGCAGCTTTGCTGTACTCTCCCTCCACAGATTAGGATTCTTTCAAAAGGGAATAAGACTTCATAAATCATTATTTTTTCCAAAGAGAAATTTTCACTTTGCTTTGTAAAAGCAGGTGCTTTTTTATTTTTCTCTGACTTTCAAAAACCTTCCCCCACACCTAAAAATTTGGAAGGGGGGAAAATATATTGGAACAACATAAAAAAATTAAATAAATTCAAGCCCAAGGGATAGGTCAACATTTGACATGTAAATACATATATATGTCTATATGCCTCACTCTATATACATATACAATAAGTGTAAGGTAATTTTGAAAAATTATCTTGTCATCAATGCCATTTCTTGATTATTCATGGTAATACAGTGGACATATTAAGTACTTACCTAGCCTGCATATCTTGTAGATAGGAATATTTTTTTTTCTGAGTTTGTACATCACCTAGTACTAAGGACAGACACTATATTACTGAAGCTCCTGGACACATGCTACTGCAACAAGGACCCACGGAGTCGCTACTATTTTAGTGACAACTTGTGACCCAGCTGCATGCCATTATGTGGTATAATTTTTTAGGAACTTGTTGGGGTGCAGCAAAAAGGCAGATAGGTTTTGCTGTGCATTTTTTTTTCATGGCTACTGAGCAGATCAAAACTCTGATCGAGGCATCCTCCTGTGCTAAGCACTAGACTGAGGTGTGACAAAAAGCAAGCTCAAAGAGTTGATGGGAAAGGATTACAGGGTATGGCATATCTATAAAAGCCATATGGCATTTCCATAAATCCAAAACACAAGATCTAGAAAGTTAAATTCACAGAGAGAGTCTTCAAGTGATGACAAAAATGACAGGTTTATTTTTCCTTTTTTTTTTTTTTTTAATTCTTTTGGGATGTAATGGAAAATCCTGCTGACATGTGTAAATTGATGTAGCTTTGACCTCTGGCAAGTGGAGCTGATCTACATCCACTGAGACCATGGCCAAGTAGAAACATGCTGCCTTGAGCTCTGCACTAAGCAGATTTGCAGAGCTGATGAGTTTGGTTTGTTTAGGGGTTGATTTAGATGTGGTGTGTGTTTGCACAGGAGAGGAGGGTCTGAAGGGCACTGTTAGCAAAGGAAGCAAATACCTGAAACACAAAGAGCTAAAGCTGTTCTGTACCAGCCATGAGGCAAAAACTCGCTGTTGTAAACACAGTAATGTTTCTTTCCTTCTTGTCAAACACAGCCTCTCCCAAAACAGCTGGATGCCAGGAAATCTTCGCTGATGGGTTTAAAGAAATCTTTCTTTTTTCTTTTCAAAACTCTGCAATTTCAACTGGTTCACCAGAGCCATTCCACTCCCAGAGAGGTGTGCTGACCAGACATAGCCCCAGCCTTGCAAAGCAACAGACAAAATGCTGCAGATATGCAGTTCACTGGCGATTCTTAGAAGCTTTGGCTGAAAGGCTCTCTGAAGGTCTCTGATCCAAGTGAGAAGCCCCAGTGTTTTATCAGATCAGCCATGGTTTTCTCTAGCCAAGTCCTGACATCTTCCAAGGACAGAGGTCCCCTTTCTTTTCTTGGCTGATCTATTACCTTCTCACCCTCCCAGTGAGAAAGACATTTTTCATTATGTCCAGTCTGAACCTCCAAAGATGTAATTCATGGCCATTGTTGCTTCTACTACCATCTGATATTACTGAAATGAACTTGTCTCAGCCATCTTCACATCACCTCAACACAAGGGCAAGGTCATTAAAGGCAGACAGTACTTCTCAGCATCTTTCTCTATTGCTTGCTCTTATTGTGGAAAAGAAGGCACAGGGTATAGATTCCAGCTAGGGACTAACTAGGACCAAGCTGTGTCCTGAAATCATCGATACCGTTTAGTCCACAGTCTGTTCCCTGGCATTGTTTTAGCTCAGCTCCTCCCAGTCTCATCCTGGGGCACAGCAAGAGCCAGGGGCTGTTCCCAAAAGGTAGAACAGATGAAGATAACCAGTATTTTTAAGATAGAGGTTTAGCTGTGCAGCTGTACTCCATGGTACACCTGTGCCCTTCCTCATAATAATGGGACTTGACCTATTTTATTATATCTTATTTTTATCTTGATATATTTACATATATAATTTTTTCTTGAAATGTGCCTTAAGTGCCAGCTGCCAACTCACACTTTGTACTCTCCAGCTCTCCCTTCGTAACATCCATCTCTGGGAACACAACATAAACATTCAGCTTTGTGTCAGAGCTCATGTTATTTCACATACTTTTACTTAAATATGTACAGGTTTTTAGTGACAATTCTTCTTTAGATCAGTGGGATAGTATTTGCGGCAGACAGGAGATGCAGGGCTATGTACTAAGAAGCACAGATTTGGTCAGTCAGCCGGAGAGAACTGTGAGTAAGGCCTCCAGGAGATGGAGTATCAGCAGTGCTGATGTAGCCACAGGAATGAATAGCAGGTTATGCATGGACAGTTGTCTAGAACTGGTGAGTTGAGCCTTACCATGCTTTCTATTATCACAAAGAAAGTGTTGGGCAAAAGCTCAGACTTTCTCTTGCAAATGGAGGTCAGCATGGTCATCATAATGCACCCTTGCTGCCCCTAAATGCAGGTAAGCCAGGGCAGGAATATTCCCAATGAGATATACACTCAGAAGAGAAAAGTCCTATTAAAAACCTCAGCACATCCTTTCCCTACCTGCTCTGGGATTTTGCTACTTATAGGCTATAAGCAAGGATGAGCTACCATGCTGCTGAAAACAGCTAGAAGCTGTGCAAAGCAATAGTGGCTAGAGAGCTGCAAGCTGGGCTGGCCAATTTTGTGCTGGGCTCTAATCCTGCATCATCTGTTGTCAGTCATGAGGATCTGGCCAGTGAATTGGAGTTATTTGGCTTGGTGGAGTTGCTTCAAACATTTCAGAGATGGTCAAAGAATGAGAATAGCAAATAAAAACTCTTCAGCTTGAAATGATGAGTGTTCAGCAGAAGAGATGAAGTGGAACAATTGTTCACTGTACTGATATCACAATATTGCAAATCTGGAGGCCTAATGAAGTATTTGGACAGGAAATTTAAAACTGAAGGCAATAGCAGTTCAAGTAGCACAGTTTTGAACAGTGGAGCTGGCTGCCACAGGCTGCGGGGAGGGCCCAGCATCGCTGTGGGATGTATATCTTTCCTGTGTGGGCTGAGTGGGCTGCACTGGATCAGTCTCTTTTGTTGGTGTCTCAGGCTTGGCGCAAGCATCTTCTTCCCACAAGACTGGTGGGAGGCAGCTCTGAATCCATGTGGGGGGATAATGGGTGATGCAAGTGTGCCCCATCCAGAGCTGTCCCCAGGAGTGCCTGGGAAGGGTGCACTTTCCCCTACAGTGGACAGGCAATGAGACTTGGTGTGGTCACCCAGCAGAGCTGGCCTGGAGAACCAAGGCAGGAGCCAGGACCCCAGAGTCCCTGCCTAGCTCTCTGCCATGTGGTCCCCACTGCTCCCAACAAGGTGTTCCACTCTGCTTTGGCTATGGGGCCCCGATGAGGCATGATTATATGCACTGCTGGCAATCAGCAGCACAAAGGGATTCTGCTTTCATTGAACCCAGCTAATTAATTTGCAGCATTGATTGCTTTTTACAATATATCTGCCCCCTATTTAACATCTGGGTACTACAGCTGAGAACAAACAAATCCAAAACTACATAAGTTGATTATATTGATAGCATAACATGCAAGTCCTGCTAGAAACAACTGAGTTGCCTTTATGGTCCACCAAGGACATTTTGATTTGTTACAACTAAAGCTTTACATTCACAACTAAAAAGATTTGAGTATTACCCCATAGCCAGGAGTTCCAAATATTTGTCCCTCGTCAGGAAATTAAGTTTCAAAGGAAGAATATTTTAATTTTTATTTATTTATTTGTTTTGGTTTGGGGTTTGGGTTTTTTTTCCAATTATGACCATTTCAAAAGGGTCAGTACAAAACACAACACATGCGTAGCTGGGACCGTAATCCCCTCTCAAAGCAAGAAAGGAAAACTGCACAGATAACAGCACTGATGTAAAACCTCAGGGTGTGATGCTTTGCAGGACTTCTCCTATCTCATGCACTCCCATCTCTTTCATCACCAGTGGGCTTCTGCATTTAGTTCACATCCAAAGGTCAAAATAGGTAGATTTAGCAAATAAATCCCAAGTGTTATAACTGTGAAGATAGTAGTGTCAGGAGGCAACAAGCTCTGAGCCCGTGATGTGACACACACAGCTGTAAGAGAGCTGTGAGCTCCAGAAGCCACCAGGAACAGGAAACCAGCACTCTCTAGTGGGGAAATTATTAAAAAATATTCAAACACAAATCACTGCACTGTGTGCTCCATGTGAAAGTAGCTGTTGCTTCATAGCTCTACCTGGCGTTTCTTCTTCCTTCCCTGTGCATCTCCAGTCACTTGTTGCACCTCATACTCATTAGCCCATGGAGGGGGATAGTACCTCCAAGGCTGTCCCACCTACTGTCATGCAGCTTGGACTGATTCCTTCTTTAGGAAGCAGAACTGGGTCCTCTCCCTCTGGCTGGATGAGTGCATTTGGCACATTGCACGTTTGCCTGTGCCAATGTGGCAGGGCCAGTTACTAGGGTGCAGGGAGGACAGCAGGGTTAGCAATGGTGATGGCGAGGTGCCCTGCTAGCACAGTAATTAGAGGGCTCCTTCCCTCTCTCTCCCTTTTGCTGTCACCCAGTGGAAAACTGCATCTCCATTAAGAAGGAGAACTCATTACTGGTGAAACAGAGACACTAATCAGATATTAATTGTAACCATTAATGAAAAAGCTAATGAGGTGCTGAGCTCCCAGCACTGACTGAAATGAGTTAATCACATCTTACTGCTCAGAGACCCATTAATCTGCGCACATGCTGATGTTTTCCATTCCTTTGCTTATTATAGGAAATAAAAACGTTGTTCCAGCTTCACTGACTTGCATCTGCTGGATCTCTCTGCTAAGCTGTGAAGTCATGTTGCTGTGGGCCAGACTTGCAACTGGTGACAAGCAGCAAAGTTCTCTTGGCCACCCAGGAAGTCACCACTGTGAGGACTGTTGCTGGTGGAATGGTACATATCTTCAGGGAAGGGAGCACTGTGCTGACGCAGGGAGGGAAGCAAACACTGTGCACACAGCCACATAAAACAGGGACTTCTCACTGCCCCTGGCTGTTGATTTAAAATATTATTCCAGCTCCTACAGTAACAAGAACTGAACTGCCACTAGTGCCCCTGGCTGCACTCCTCCTGAATCACATCATTCCTGTTCGTAGTAGAAATCAGGTGAGTAGTAATCTCACCTGATTGCAGTGGATTATCTGTGGGATGGGTAATTGGGAACAACTAGTAATTGAGGTAGTTTGGTGTAAATTTGACCTAAAGTTTTATCCTGGGTGTTGTTGGTATTACCTGCTCTCAGATTTCAGGAAAGGTCACCCTGAATCCATAGACTTCTTTAGGTCTCTAGTTTATTTCAGTCTGGCTGGAATGGAGTTGACTTTCTTCATAGCAGCCCATACAGTGCTGTGTTTCGGATTGCTGGCTAAAACTGTTGATAAAACACCAGAGTTTTAGCTGTTGCTGAACAGTGTTTGAACAGGGGCTGATGGGAAGTGGTAAATGATTGACTGCCTTTGCATAGTTTGGCTTTTCTTCTTCCTTTACTGATCAAATTCTATCCTGACCCACAAGTTTTCTTGATTTTGCTTTTCCTATTCTCTCACCCATCCCACAGAGGTGGAGGTGGAGGGTAAGGGGAGAAGTTGTGTGGTTGCTTCGCTGCTGGCCAGGGTCAGGTCACAACATGTGTTGCCCAAAAGCGTCACCAGCCTAATTCAATCCTGGGCCACCTGCTTTAATCAACCAAACAAGTGGTTAAACCACTAATTTGTTTCCAAAGGCTTTCTGGAAGGTCTACTGACTTTATTTTTATTTACCCTGTCTTGACCTTTACTTCTGTTTATTTCTATTTCCTTACCTACCTATTCAAATCAAACCCTCAAATGACAGAGCCTGTCATCTTGCAGAACTTCTCTGCACGGTCGACCCCAGTGATGAACCATTGGTCATCAGTCACTCTCATGACTCTGCCTGTGATACCACCACTGCAGGCAGCAGCTTGGTGCCTCATCAACATCTTGGGGAACTTGTTCACACATACCCATCCTCTGATATCTGAACATAAGGATGTGTTATACAAAATCCTCCAACACTTGAAGGAGAAATAGGAGTGGAAATCACTCCTTCCTATTATATTCTACCACGTGAAACCCACCCAGGCATGTGTGCAGATTAAACACATGATGTGGCTGCAAGCGGACGTGGTTCTAAGCACAGTTCAAGGATGGCCAGCCTGTCCAAACACCTGGCCCCAGACTGTGGGTTTGGGCTGGGACTGGGGGAGCAATGTGTAGCTCCTCTGGATGGTGACAGCTCTTTGTGGCTCGCCCCAGGAAAGTAAGAAGGGGAACGCAAAAATCCATGTGGGGATAAAACACCATAAGGGGCTTCTTGATGTAACACTTGATTTGGAGGCTTGGTTGGGGCATCCTTGGAGGACCATCAGGGTGCTGCGGGATGCAGCATTAGTGGCAAAGGCCAGGATGCTTTTCTTACTGATTTAGTGTCTGGGCTGACAGGGAGGCAGCTGGTAGCTGCTGTGTAACTCTGCGGTCTCAGATTATATAAAAAAAGTATTCTGGGAAATGTCCTGTAGGAGTGTTAATATCCCATACACAGTCACTATTCACATGGATATATTTATATTCTGCCGGCCAAAGGTTAGTTTATAAACTAAGGAGTAAAGCAACATGCTGCACTTCCTATAGGAGAAAACTAAACTGAAATCATGGAGATTTACCTCTGCATAAAAGTACCTAACCTTGGAGAACTTTTCACTGTGTCAACCATGGTTTATTTCACATTACCTGAAGATAATAAAATGTAATGAGATCTGCTCCCTGAAAGTCTGCAGGAAAGACAACTGAAAACAGAGATTTTAAAGGCATCAAGGGACTCCCTTGCTTTTTCATTTGTTTGCTTTAATTGTTGTCCTGAACGTAAGCCATCAAAGGAATCCATGCCACGAATGGAAGCCATATTGTTCCCCTGTGGGTATTTTCTTTCTTCATTTGATGGTACAAGCAAAGTTCTTTGTCCAAATCCTGTGGTCAGTCCATCTGTCTGGGTTTTGCTGTTGTAGCTGCTGCATGTCTTAGTGGTCCCAGGGGATCTTTAGCTTGCGGTTTTATGCAAATTAATTTCCTGACAAAATCATTTCAGACCTGGAAGCTCATTTCAGTGCACTTATTGTGAGTGGACATGAAGCAAAATGGAAAATTATTTTCAAGAGCAAGCTGTTCCTCAGTGTTATTTTGTTTTGCTGAGGATGACAGATGAGCAAATGCTTTGCATTTCCTCTGCACAGTGGCAAGTATGAAGGTACTGAGCCACTGTACAGTCCAGTTCCATAGCCATCCCAGATTAGCACTCCTACTTTCTCTGTTTCAAACAACTCTGTGACCAGCCTGGTTATAGAAGCTCTAGGCAGAAACCAGGCTTGGGGACCTGAAGTGACTGGAGTAACTCGTCAGCCCTCTGTGCCTCCACTCACACTCATTTTCAGCAAGTGTGATGCTGGCTGGTCTATATCCATTGGTGCTAGTTAATATCTCACTGCTGTAGTTTGTTTAGAGACTGGGTTGAAAAGCAAAGTATGACAAAATTCCTGAGAGCTTGGTCCTCTGAAGGTCCCACTGGAGAGCAGTTCCTACTGTGACCATTGCCTGTATCTGAACAGGACCTTCCTGTGATGGCTTCTTGAACTCCTACCACTAAGCAACTGATTGGTTGCATTTCAATGGGCAATTCGCATCCTTGCTAGTCTATGTACCCCACTCAGTCCCTTAAACAACGTATGGAAATGGCACATAAGGAAACTGAGCAGCTTATGAGATCCACAAGAAATAGTTAAGGTAGATTCTCCCCATGTAAAGCCATGGATGAGGCCGTGTAGCATGTTGAAGTGACACCTGCTGACACCAGCACCACTGAGGGCTGGGTTTGTAACATCAAAGATGTCCATCTCCTAGGTTGAGTTCTTCTAACGGACAGCCTAGGCCATCCATGACAAAAATGCCTGTGTGATCATAACAGCTAAATTAGGCCCTTAAAATATGGACCTGAGATGGATCCTCAGATCTCTCCTATGAAGGCAGACAGGTCTGTCAGTCCCAGAGAATAGGTGAGCTGAATCTCAAGTCACTGATTTTTGAGTCTGCCTTAATTTCCCTTATGTATCACCTAAATACAGCATTGATCCATCAGAGACCACAGGCATATAAAGTTTAATTTTCTTCTCCAGAGAGGCCTAGAGCTGCCATAAGCTAAGCAGTATGATGACCACAAGCTTTGCAGCAGTCTGAATCTTGCATTCCTCTGCTGATGTTACCTGAGGGATGGGTGGGAGGGAAGTGGAATAAGGCTTCATTACAACTGTTATGTGACACTGTTAGGTGTTATGTGTGTGAGATTGGTGGAGCTAATGGGAACACTATGGGAAGAAGTGTGCACAGAGAGAAACACTTTTGGTTTGATTACAATAAAAAATTTATTTTGATTCATGTTATACTGAAAAAATAAATAAATAAAATGACAAAGAATGAGCGAGTAAGACTCCCCACCATCAGAGAAAAGATATTATTATCATAATCAATCATGTAGTCAAAGAAAAATAGGAAGAAAATCTGGTCATGGGAGAAAAAAGTGCTCAAGACATTTGGCTTTGGTAAAAAATGTAGCACACACTCAAGGAGTGCTTCAGAGACACTGCAGTCCAAGAGTTTGAAGCTTTGACATGTTGCTAAATGTTTTCCTTTGTTGTTATTTTAAACAAAATAAACCCAGAAACTTTCTAGCAAGAACACAGACAGTCTTCAACATTGTCAGTGGGAATTAATTCTTCCCTCAGCATCATCTGTTGGTATCTCCTTATCCTGAAGGCATTTGAAAGAGCAGCAAAATTGTGGAGGAACTGAGATAAAGATCAAACACAACAGCCAGTTGCCTAAAGGACTCTAGAAGAAGTTCCTCTGGAACAGATATGTAATGGCACAGACTATTCCTCATCCTACCCTACAGCTAGAAAGGTCTCTGCTCTCCTCATGCGCTGAAAAATGGACATCAGTGGTACAGAGTTACTGCTTGCTGTTGGCGAGAAAATTAAATGGGAATTGCACCTTGTTCTGTGATGAAGACACTAAATCTATCCACAGTAGTATGAGCCATGATGCTTCATATGTGCTGTTAGAGGCAGAATACTGAGGGGAAAATTGGAAATTTAATTTGGACAGCGAAAGGAAAGTTTCAGAACAACACAGGCTAAAAAAAAACCTGATTTTTTTTACCACTTTCTTTGATTCCAAACTGCCATCTGTGATTAAAAAAAAAAAAAGATGAGTGGGATTTGGGTACCAAACCACCATGAGTTTTCTTCCAAGTCTTTCTAAAAATGACTGAAACAGCAATGAAATGTTTCTCAATTACTAACAACAGTCCATGAGAAAAAAATGAAGATTAAAATATTTGAATATCATGATGAAAAAGTATCTAAGTATCTCCAAAATCCTGTCACAGGGTGAAGATATCACTGGGATCTTCCATGGAATCTTCTTCCTCTTAAAGTTGTTTTGCTTGTATTACTGTGACATCTCACTAGAAGCATAATGATCAACAACAATTTAAACAGGGAATACTTAAACAAACATGTTTCAGGCAGAAGTGTTTCATTCTTTTACAAAGCACATGTAGAAGACAGTAAGACCATTGAATTTGCTGTGCCTGTGACATGCAGTTGAGTAGTTCTGCTGGCCACCATGGGCTTAATGGGGAAGGGCTTGTTGACATGAGGATGATAAACAAGTCTCAGCATGAGGAGTTGAAAATCCTGCCCTTTTCAAATTGCTAAACTGAGGGGATATAAGTGCACAATGAAGGGAGCTCAGTCCCCCACACAGAGGTCTGGCATGCCTGTCTCTTTATATGCTGTGAGCCCATAATACTTATGGAGGTTAAGCAATTCATCTTGGCGAGTGGTGCTGTGGCCCACAATAGGGGTATTCCAGCTGACCAAGCCCTTGTGCCATGAATTGCTGCCTTGGAGGGGAGCTCACTGTTAACAACAGGCACAGAAAGACAAGGGGATAAATCTTAGACTGAAGCACGTCACTGGTCAAAGGGCTAAATTTCCACTGAGCTAACATAATTATCTGCTTGGTCGTGCCACCAGAACCGATGCATGTCAGACTGGTCATTTAGATGATGATATCTATATTGCCACAAGCCCCAACCATTGTAATGCATGAAAAAATTAAATATGCTATTTTGTCCAAGGTTGATCTAAAGTCCCTTTAAGTCTGTGGCAAGAACTCCATTGGCTTCACCAGAGCTGAAAATGGGTCAATAAATCCATGAATCCTGTTTTCATGATATTGGGAAGAAAAAGCCACTGTTCTCCATTCTTCACTACCTGAACTTTGTTCTTGGATTCATACTTTATCTGTCCTTGAGGATTAAATGCGTTGATTCTAGCAAAGATTTGTGGGTATAAAATCTCCACTGTCACTTCCCTCCTCTCACTGCCTAGAGGTACTGACATCAATATATTCATTCCTACAGAGATGCAAATAATTTTGAAGTCTGGCTTACACTGTAGAATCAGCTTGTGTATGTTGTGTCCCTGTAGATGCTGTTACAGGGCAAAAGATTCCTATTGTATTACTATCTGATATCCCAACCCATGGTATTCCTTCCATTTCAAAGAGAGACCTTATAAAGAGATATCAGTTTCTAAATTTGTAAAAAAATAAGAGGAAAAATTTCCTTGGAACTTTTGGATATTTTCCCATAAAAAAAAAGGTAAAAGCTACCTTTAAAAATTATTCTTGTATTTGCTCAAATACAATATAGGAGCTGTTATTATTCTTTTTTTTTTTTACTACAAAAGTATACCACATGGAGGCTCAACTTTGGTTATTTTTCCCCCTTTTATAAAAAAGTTTAATTTGTTTGTCATCTTAAAAAAAAAAAAATCACATCTGTTGCACAATTATAAAAGGCACATATAAATGACTGAAAGAAAAAAGTCCACTTTCCAACTTCAAACTGATGAAATAAAAATGAGCATTCCAGAGTACTTCCCACCAAATAAAAAAGGAAAGAAAAATTATATATAGCAAAACAAGACAAACAATCAAGTGGCTAAAAAAGGCCATATTTTTTTTTTTTTTGCTGGAGTTTTCAGTATTGTTTTCTCTTTCATTATGGCTGTGTAGAATGCAATATAATATATAGTGAGAGATGATTTGATCCATATTTTCTAGACACTATCAATGCAGATTGAGACAACAGTTTAAATATTTACTACTCCAGCAGGCAACTTCATCATGTTTTTCCTTAATACAGCATGAAACCAGATGTAATAGAGGAAACAGAAGAGAGTTCAAAAACAAGATCAACAGCAGAAGTGAATTAATTTCTTTGAGGTAATCCTTACTATGATGTTCACAGCTGCCCTAGAGGGTCTCAAGTCCCAGAAGTAATTTTCACTCTTCTTCAAGGATCTCGTGCCTTAGTCAAGGAAAGAACAGACACACAAACAGCAGTTCCTGTGCCCAGGTTTCCCCTAATTGCAACAGGCAGACCTTTCATCAGTAATTCAGGAGTCAAGCCGTAAGACCTAAGCAGAGATTCATTTATTCCCACAACTGACTGGTAGTTCCCAGCTACATGGAGATAGGAAATCATGTGCAGTGTGGAAGCTGGTCCTCGTCCAAGTTCCCTGTGGTGGCCAGTGCAGCAGTGAGATGCTCCGAATCCACTGTAGATACACATTCAAACCTGGCCGGCACCCGATCATCTTCACCGAGCTTTGTTCTGCTGCACTTTGGAAACTGCAGCCCCCACTCCTCCCCATGGCCAGGGTCATCTGCCCTTGAAAAAATTTATTTTTTCAATGGAGGCAAGAGTCAAAGTTATATTGAACTCGAAGTCCCCATCATGGACACCTGTCTTCCGGAAAGCCCCAGCTAAAGCGTTGTTTTCCCAGTAATGATGCCAGTGTCCATTGCTGTCTGCTCCAAAACCATACACATTCACCTAGGAAGTAAGAGAGAACTAGTGTTATGGCTTATTTGCCTTCATCTGAAATGTTGAAGAAACTCTCGATTCTCGGTTTATCCTTAGGTAGCAGCAGCAGAAGACCTTGGTGCTGTGCCAAGCTGTTCTGCTGCATGAGATGATGCAACCACAGAATAATGGCTCAAGGCCTACTCAAGGGACAGTGCATTCTAAACTACGCTGAGAGCACCAGAATTCAGACAGAAAAGGAAATTTCTATCCAAGAATTCTTGTTTAGCAATATGAAAACCACATCCCTGTCCCATAAGCATGATGTTAGATCTCAGGAGGTCAGTGGCTTAGGATGGGAATCTCCATTTTAGCTGATTAAGGCCACAAAGAGTGGAAAAATCTTGGTTTTGCTCCCCATCTTCCACACGATGCCCCATGTTGACCTCCATTTATATGCTTAATTGTATGGTATTTGTAGTCACTTCAGAAGAAGATGGACATTATATTCTTTGTGTGTGCGTATGCCTATCGCCTTTCCTCTCCCAAATGCTCCTTCATCCATGGCTATGCCTGTCTCCTCTGGTGGTAAAGTCCAAACATCACTGTTTAAACTGAGTGGTGATACGGCTGGGTTTGAATGGGTCACAGCCCACAGAGCAAGCGTCCTAAGCCACCCACACCTGTCCCTATCCAAATACAAGCTGGTTTTATTTCCGGTAATATCAGAGCCTTGCTCATTGCCTGCTTACCAGAAAATAGACCCCACCCAAGCTGCCCATCTGATCTACCCTGACTATGGTACAATTTGTGCCAGCATCAGTAGGAGTATTTCCATCACCTTTCCAAATAACACAGGCCTAGGTGACAAAAGCTCTCTTTCATTAGCAGATCTCTGTCCAGGCCAGGGATTTTACCAGTGTAGTGACTTTTATCTCCCATGCTGACAAGCCCATGCTTGCAGAATTTTGTAAAGCTGACTTGGCCTTATACTAACTAGCTAAGATTGGAGACCAATCACCTAGGAGCACCTCACATCACTCAAGACAGGGTAACTCAAGTTACCACTGGAGCAGAGGTATTTACCCAAACCTACTGTATAAACCCATAAGCTTGGGTTTGTAAACAGACCATCTGCATTCCCCAAATTGGCTTATATAAGAACTGGTCATTGAAGGTCTTCAGGTGAGATTACATTTAAAATTTAAGTACCTAAATGGAGGTGCCTGAGCATCCATTACAGTCACTGGAGATTCAGGCAGCAGAGTCACTGGAGACCAGGGAGTGATCCTGCTCCCCTGATGTCTCACCAGGAGGATGGTTTGCTGAATCATCCTTTTGGCTCCCCTCATTAGACAGAGAAGACCTCAGTGCAGCTGACCAAACTAAGTGCCATTTGAGATGTCCTTGAGTATTCAACACATCTACTCCAGGCAGGCAGATTTCACGCAAAACCAAGAGATTTGCACTTTTCTGGCCTTCAGGCAGAGGACATGCCCAGGGCAACACCAATCATCCCGGGTGCCTTTACAGCGAGACAAAATACAATTGTGACCTCCACTAACAAGACAGACACAGACATGATCCATATTTAGATGTCTTTTGATACAAAGTAGAATCCCACTGATTTTTAATCCATAGATCCAAATACAGCCAGGCTTTACCTCATCGCATACGTGAAGTGCAAACATCAAAGACAGAAGGCCTGTGGATGGGTATCTCCCATGATTCTGGAGCCAGTTTTCATAGACATATTTCATAAAAGCTGGATTATAAACCAGGATCTAGGCAAAATTGGAGAGAAAGACCCATTAGTAAAATGCCTTTGGAAGAAACCTACAGTAGCATGTCATCCCTAAAGGACGCTGGGGTAGGGAAGAGGGGGAGAAAGCAGTAGTAGTTATTACCTGAGGGCAGGAGAAAAGGAAACAAGTCCCATAGTTAAATGTATTCAAATTCAATTATACATTAATATTCCTTCCTTGGTCTTGATAACCCACGTGCTAACATTAATGTAAATCCTGGGTGATTCCTACTGAAACCAATGAACATGACATGGCACAAGTGAGAAGAAAATTAGGCATTCAACTCTCCCTGCAGTGTCCTGCTGGAATGCAGGTGAGCTCTGGATAGTGGAGGCCTGAGCAAGGTGAGCATAAGATGCCATGTCAGATTTCATAGAACCATAGAATTATTTAGGTTGGAAAAGACCCTTAAGATCACTGAGCTGAACTGTAATTTGGATGGGAACATAGGAGCAATGGCATCTTCTGTACAATATGCCAACAACATCTTGGTATCTCTGTAGGTCTACAGATCTAAGGAAACCAGGGTTTTGTATGCAAACTATCAGGAAGCCTAACAAGTTGTCAGCTGCATTTCTCTTGCTTCCCAAACATGCTTTTTCCTTTTTTTCCCCTTCCTTTTCTTTTAAAAAAGACATAAATTGCCCTTGGTTATCTCCTGGAGAAATTATGAGGCCAGCTAAAGGAGACAGAGCATTTAAGGTCAGACCTGAGTGTACAGTAAATCCAAGGATTCGTGTGAGCCCTTGGTTTCAACCCCCTTCCCTGAAGCAGGCAGAGAGGCTTTTCCCTCCATGCTGCGATTGTAATTAGAGTGACAGTGTTTCAGTGCTATCTGGTTAGCTGCAGGGCTTTTCCTTTTACAAAGTCAGAGGTTAATTGCTGATATTGTATCTGTGCGTAATCACTTCTCACAGGGTGTTCTGCATTGCACGGTGGGAGAAGAAATGCAAACTTCTCGTGTCCCTTTGCTCAGGAAGCTGATGTGTATTGCCAGCCATACCATGAGCTGGTGCTACTCGATTGTGATGTAACAACCTGCTGTGGTGCAACTCACAAGGGTTTTGCAGAGGTTGTCGTGTTCTTCAGGACAGGTAGGTATGAGCTAATGGATTATTTAATAACCCCCAGAGGTCCATGGGCTGAAGCACAGGGATATAAACTGATACTGGTTAAAGGTCTCATCTGAAGCTTTTGGCAAAACCTGGCCTTCTGAATGAAAGACGTGTGCTTTAAGATTTTAATTTTAATGCTCTGGGGCTAATGTCACACTTTACCAGCCCTTGAGACATTAGGACCCTGAGCTCTTTGAAAAGCAATCTCTTCAAAGGCTGAGAGAATGAGACTTTTATTTTGCTGAAAGGTCTATGGAAGAGGAAATGCCTTTCATCTCCCAACACAGCCTGCCTTGGTTACGTCCTCAAAGCATGAAACTACAACAAAAGTCTTTGCATCGTGGCTCAAGGTCCAACATGGGAATGACCATCCTGCCTCATGGGAAATCCTACCTCAGCAGCAGGGTGTGTCTATTAAACCACAGCATACTTGGGCAATGAGCTAGTATGCATGGGATGGGCTCTCTTTTGACTGCTGCTGGTTGGGAACCAGGTTTATCCATCTTTCTATGACCTTCTCAGAGAATTGAGGTCCCCTGACTGACTTCTACACATCCACACTATGAAATAACATGGGTCAGAGGTGTTTTGTTATCCTCGGAGGAAGTGTCATGTCACATAGCATGTCCACTTTTCTCAATTCTGTCACTGTGCAAAACAGGGAATATTTCCTGGTCTGTGCTATCCTCCAAACCTTGCTTGGGAGAGTATTGATACATTGCCTGGGAGAGTATTGATACAACTGGGACAAAACCAGTATGGACTTGGCCAGAACCCCATCTCCAAGCTTGTTTAGTTACTGTTGGTACAGGTAGTTATTACAGCTGTGGGCTAAGAGCCTTCCTGAAGAGCCACTGATACCATCATGAAGTCTTCACTGAGTTGAAAACACACAGCTTTATTTGTTCAGAGTTCACCTAGCTTCTTATTACAAGGAATTGGCCTGGGCATGAGAAATATCCTCAGTGTTCAGAGTCAGATTATTTAAAAAAAAACTCCAGTGGCTCTCCCTCTCCACAGCTCAAAGTGTCATTACACTACAGGTGGGAACAGAGCAACTACTGTGGAGGGTGAGCACTGCTAGCCAGTGATGCACCTCAAATCTCCTTGAGAAGTACCAGAGGAAGCAGTGCAACCTTCAGAACAGCAGTAATGCAATGGCATTGTCACAAGAGTAGGTTCTTTCCAACCTCACTTACTTAGTTTGATCTATGGCCTGAATGGCACACAGGAGCTAAACCTTTAGCTCAGAAGAGCCTTGTAAAGTGTGTGTTTTGGTTGCAGTTTTTATGAATGTCAAGGGGTTCTTTGGATTCTTGCCATCTCCCAAAGAGGCAAAAGACCTACAAGTGGATTAGCAGAACAAATTCACAAACCGACATTGCTCACCTTTTCTCTTTTGACTTTGATTTTCCGTGGAACTGGAACATATGTGCTGTTAAAAGAAAAAAAAAAACAAACCAAAACTAAACACAAAACCACCAAGATTAATAAAAGCCCAAAGTATTAATATTTCCATGTATTTCCAAAGAAAGAAAGAATATTCTTTATGTACAATAATAAATTCAAATTATTTAAAAGTAATAAATTCAAGAAGTTGTTGGAAAATAAGTCTGTAACTAAGTAATACAGCATGAAAATAAGTGAGCTGTCACTGAAGCAAATTTATAGGAAGCCACTGCATTTTAAAATTTTCAAGTTAATTATTAACATCAGAGATTTAGTTGACAGTATACTGTAGAGTCAGTATTACATAGAGCCCATGCCTGCTAATTCTTGGATCATGACTGTTACAGTCTTTGCACTTTGATGACAGGAAAGGCTTTCTATTTATTTTCATGGCAGAAAAACCTCTTCCCACCAGGGGGAGACTTTTCTCCTCCTAATACTTGCAGCTACTGCATGATTTTCAGAGTAGGTGGTAGTAGAGTCACTAATTTCTGTGCTTATGTGCAACCAGGACATAGCCCCTCATCAGCAAGTTATTCCCCTCCTCCCCAGAGGTATGCTGAAGGCTTCCTGCAGTTCCCAGCGTACAACTTCCAAGTCATACCTTATGACTGGGTCAAAATCACAACTCATGTCTTAAAAACAAAAAAAAACCTTTTCTGCCCCATATCTCACAGACAGAGTATGCTAGCATTTCACAGCTCATGACTGCTGTAAAAAAAAATTTCCCTGACTTTGTTTCAAGTGAAAAAATTCTGGTGAGCTGGCCTTGTAATTGGAATATATCCCAAAACACACCTTGCATACATTTTAGATGGGTTGTGGAAAATCACCAAATCCTTCCATTAATACATTCTAAAAGTTTTTCTTGATTTTTGGTAACAACAAGACTCCTGTCATTAAGGTTTTATTTCTATTTGAACCACGGATCATCAGCACTTTGAAACATTTGTCTTCCCAAACCAGTGGTGACCTGGTAATGTCCTCATCTCTTTAGATACTTCTGGGACCTGTGATCCCTGCTCTGGGCTGGGTGCAGTGTGGGAGGTGACATATGGGTTCCAGCCTACCCCGGACGTGACACAAAATGCTAATAACAGAAGGGACACCCCTGCAGACTTCTTAATCTTCTCTCAGAAAATCTGCTCTTGTATCTGCTTCCTATACCTGACCTTGATTAGCAGAGTCAGTAGAAGTAGGCTTGGTGATCCCATGTCCTTTCTGTGGTTATAAAGACAAAAAGGGCTTCTTTGCTGGAAAAATCTCCTCATTATTATGTGAATAAACACCAATGTTTTCTATAAAGGTGGTGTGGAGGAAACAAGGGGGCCATATTGCATGGGTATTAGCTAGGTACAGTGGAAGACCAAACAGAATGGTATACAGTATTCAAGACAGTATTTGCTGACAGCTCTGATCCAACCAGGAGACTACTATAGATCTTGTCAGATGATGTTAGCCATTTTAATCATGGGCTTTTTCATTTTTTCAGAAACAATACCCAAGTCCTGCTGTCACTTGGCTGCAGAATTTCATACAGTTGCACAGAAAGCATTATCACAATGATTAAGACTAAATGGAGACCTCTGACAATATGATCGTGTTGATCCTGTGCTGCATAGCAGCCAGGGAGTTAGTGACCCTGTAAGTAGAACAGAGGAATGGGACAAAGAGTGAAGCCTCTGATGAAGGTGGCTACAGAAGGAATACATAGAGTTTGGAAAACATCTTCTGAGCCACTTCGTAGGGCTCTAGTGAAGTCTACCATCATTATTTGCAACCTTGTAGATAACATTTACTGTACCCTTGACCCAAGTGGAAGATGTGGAACATTTTAAGGAATATAACAGACATTTCTATGATTCTATGATTCTATAAAAATTGCTCTTTGACAAACCAAGATGAGATACATGGAGACCTTTTTCACTATTGAGATTTCTGTAAGACCTGCAGAAGGCAAGGTAAGGCAACTAGGCTAAACATATGACTGATGAGGACCCGAAGGTTTTCTGTCCCAGAAGGCTTTTCTTGGTCTCTCTAAGGAGGTACTTCTTTTCTGAAATACTGCCTGGGTTTCAGTTTTATTTCATACCTTCTCTCCCTTACAAATGTACAGTCAGTGATTTCGTTATACACTGTATCTGACAGTGAGTGTTTAATGTGTGCTCGTAGGTTTATTCTACTAGCCTGAAATTATGCTACATATATTGTTATGATTTGTGTTTTCTGGTTTATTATTCCATCATGTACCACCTTATGAATTATTCAATTTCCCTGCTTTGAGTATGACAAAAATCTCCAACATACTGGTATTTCTTCCATGCAGTTAAATACTCAAACGCTAATTTATACCAGATGCTTACCAAGCCCATATATACAATGTAATTATAAATATATAATATATTCTGTAATTTATTAAGTAAAAATGTTTTTTCATGTGCTGTGACTGCCTTGTAGTCAACCAGTTTTATCTTCCTGATAGGCTAAGGCCTCTCTCAACTCTACTGTTGCAACCCCACTTTCTGCCAGTTCTGAAGGTAAATACTTGACAAAAAGTATTGAACAGCTTTGCAATGTGGGCACAGTGCAGTGACGGTGATGGAAACATGGATGGGTGACAATGGAAGCAACTGGCCCTCTGTGGGCTCCTCTTCCTAGCACAGGCATGGATATGACAAAGATGCAGCAAAGGGCTTCTTTCAAAGGCCCTTCAAAGACAGTTAGGAGCTTTCCATTGCTTCTGATAGGACATGCTTTTTCAAGTTTTTAATCTTGAGACTCTGAAATTGGGGAAAAAAAGTTGATATGTCTTGAAATTCTCCTCTCTGGAATAAAGTAATTTAATCTGCTCTTGCTGTCTATGTGTAGCAGGGTGTCACAGAGCAATCCCACAAGCCTATGGTTTTACATCTAGCAGATAACCTCACACACAGTAAAAATCTCGAACATTTCAGTCTCTGGATTAGGAAAAGCCATCTTACGGGAAGGGTGAGAATCTGCTTGCAGATGTCCAGAAGAAAATGTGTTTTGTTCACATTGTTAATTCTAGTGCTGCCAAAAATGTATTAAGCAGGCCAATATTAACTTCTGAAAACACTCATAAAAAAGAAATGGAGAATACTGGTGTGGTGCATTCTTGCCATTAGGCTTTTCCTAGAAAGCAAGTGTTCAGGACTGAACTCTGACCTGAGAGTGTCTGTACAAGCCCCCTATATCTCATCAGAAACACATATGCCCAGCGTAGGCTTTAATCTCCTAAAGCAACATGAGGTGCAGGAGCTCCCACCCCTTCAGCCTGCCCTTACTCACAAGTTGATGGTGCCTGTGGTTAGAGCGGTGACAACCCAGCGCAGGTCCAGGGTTTTGAAGGGGATCAGGACCATGCTCACATTTTCTGCCAGCTCTTTGTAGCTCTCAGGGTAAATGAAGTGATGAGTGGTCTTGCTCCCAACATCTGATTCATAGCCAGCGGTGGGAGCACGGTTCATTCTGCAGCCCAAAAGTAAGAAGTGAGAAAGTGAAGCAGTAGAGGAATTACAAACAGGTGTGAATCTCTTCCCTGGATAATTTGCTTGAGGTGGCAGGAAATTCTCCCATGGCTCTCCTTGAGTGCTGTATGCAGGCTCTCCAGATAACCCTGGCAGAGTGCAGGGGGCTTCAAGCAGGCTGAAATAACCACCACCCATGTAGATAAATTAACAGTAAATAAAAGCTTCTTGGACTCAATGGGTGTAGACATCAAGCAGGTCTATCTCTGAGCACATACTTGTATTCCCTTTACAGTTAACAGAAAGCTGTTCAAAAGAGTGGTGAGTCCGTAAGGACACATCTCCTGTCATTCTAAAGCTGCAGCCTCCAGCAGGTGAGAAAAACACTGCCCTGAAGTCCATCAGCTTGAGTTCTTGCAGTGTCATTCCCTCTCATCTCTATAAGTGTATTTGGATATCAAGGGTCAAGGTAATAAACCATGTCATGTGTGATGGGAAACACCAAATATTTCTATGGTCCTGCCATTAAAAGGCACCAAAGCCACCGTGACAAATCCAGGACCTGATGCTGACAATTTACTCAAGCCTTACTTTATAGTATGTCATCTTAACTTTCAGTACATCTACATATAGTCAGTCCACGTGAACATGGTGTGCTTTGGGTAGCCATGGGGACAATGCATGAAGATCTGCCCAGGACCCACTAGGGGTCAGTCAAAACGTGTTGGCCTAACAGGGCTACCTTATGCTGGGTGTGTCAGGGAAGACAATAGGGATTTCTGAACCCAGAACTGCAGGAATGCTTCTACAGTTGCGTTCACTTCTGAAAGCAACACTGGTAGAGATCTGCATGGTTCTGTGGTGCAGTGTAGTACAGATTAGAGATCCCCAAAGTGGCTCTGGCTGACCTTGCATGAATCCATGGCGTAGTGTAACACCATGGAGAAATCTCAAGCTAGCTCTGAGCAGAATGGGGTTTCTGTGCAGCCCAGTGGAGTCTTCTGCAGAGCCATTAGCTCAGATCCTGGCAGAAATGCAGGGAGTACAAGGAAGAATGTAGCTGACAAGGTGATGAGGAGCACTGCACATTGCCAGAGACTGTGCTGCCCTGGTAACTGATAACAGGGGAGGTAAAATCTGTTTATCAAGTCTATGCCAGGCCGTGTTATTGCAGTGGTTCCCCAGGTGAATTAGTTAAATTTCTTCTAACTCCCTCAAAGGGAGTTATTAGTGTAGGCAGAATAGCCTGCCAGCCTGCATGGACTTGTTACTGAGTTAGCCTCTTCCCTGCCACCAACCCACATCATATTGTGTAGAAATACTAGTAAAACATTAGACTTACTAGTTTTACCTTGAGATTAGTCAGTCTAAGGTGTAAAATACAGCTTGGTTGGTTTTTTTTTCTTTTTTTTGTTTGTTTTTTACTCTAAGGACAAAGCCAAGGGTGGCATCTTCGTTATCTTACTCACAACCTGCCCTCAGGTCTATGTACATTCCCCACCATCCATGGTGGGGCTGTCTGCATGACATGGCAGAAGGCAGCGTTCACATCTACTCTTAGCAGGAAGGACTGAGCAGGAATTTCCTTCCATCGTGACAGTAGATAAACAAATAAAAGTGTGCTGGAACACAATGTTTGGAATGAAAGGTGTCCCCTTGGACTCCCTGGCTCTTCCCTGCACTTGGCTGTATTGCCAGAGCACATGCAATTGAGTATCAGTTACCAGAGATTTAGGTTGTCAGATTAAAACACAGAGGGGTTACCTTCTCTGCACAAATTTCCCCAGTGAATCCTAGAGCCTTCGGATCTGGCTTGAGATTGCTAAAATATAAATCCAGTTCAATTTAAGGTCAAGGTTCAATTCCAAGTCACGTTTGTCCCTTGCCAGGGATGCACAGCTACAGGAAGGGCAAGGCTTCAGAACGGAAACATGCATCTGCGTGCGTTACTCTTTAGTTACTACTCCAAAAAATAGCTTTTGAGTCTAGCAAAGCCTTTTCTGCATGAATCTGAAAATGCAGGCCAGGCAAGATAATAAGAGTCCACACAGGAATGGGGCTGTCTCCATAGTGAGGGACATGGAGTTAAGCATCACATTTGCAATCTACAGGACTAATGTCAAGGGCTCTTCACTCCCCTTCATGGATCTGAAGACCAGATTGGCTGCCTCTGCCTGTGGGGGAGGTACATTTGGCAGAGAGCAAGGCACGCAACTGAAGGAAGCAACTCCTGAAATGATTTATCATGAACATTTAGGTGTCATTGGAAGACTCTAAAGCATGCCCAGGACATGGTTTCTTGCTTAACAGTTCAAATATTTTGATCTTCTGATGATTCACTCTTGACTTCAGTGCACAGCTTCCTACTAAAAGTTCTATTATTTCTGAGACCATAATCCCACAGGTGCCATTTTCAATGGCAATCCCTCCCTTCCAGGCCTTCTGACCTGCCCTTCACTGCTCCCCAAATTGTGTTGAACTGACAGTTGCAATGTGAAAGCTGGACAATGCACTGGAGATGAACTTAGTCAGCCCAGACACCTTGACTGCCCTCTGGGTAATTAGCTCTGCTTACCTAGTTTCTGCTTATATTTCAGTGGGACAAAATAGACAACCTTCACTGTCTTGAAAGGAAGAGGTGATGTGATGCATTACAAAGCAACTGCAGCCAACCAGTTGTCTGGTTGCAAAGTAACTTTGGCTTTCCCACCCCAATGTTGCTTAAGAATGAACCAGTGCAAGGAAGTCAAATATCATAGTTAATTGTGTAAAAGACCACTTTTGAGTACTAGCTGCAAAAATAACTTAAACATGCAGGTCTTTTGAGCTATACTTTTTAACAGAGGCAATTACAGATAGTGCAGAACCAGCTACAATATCAACACCTACTCATGTTTTTGTTTGTTTGGGTTTTTTTCCAAGCTAAAACATGAGGTCGTATCTCCATGTGTTTACATCCCTGGAACTTAGATTTGATGTAAGTACCAGATTTCACCAGGTAGCCCCTGAAATCTTTTTTGCTCACTTGTGTCCCAAAATACCACTGAATCTTAACCAACGGAGACATCTAGAGCCGAGGTGGTGCCTACTCACCTCAGCACAAAGTCATGGGAGTCAATATCTTGGCCATATTGAGACTGACGAAGGTTCCCAGAGTTGCCCACGACGGCACATCGTCTGCAGGTATAAGTGCCTCGCTCCTGCAGGGGATCCCCATCCCCAGGAATGATCCCAAACAATTCCTTGAGAGTAGCATTAATATTCTTCGGAGTCTTCTCTCCTTGCAATTTCTGTTAGGGAGAAAGATCACTCCAGGTTACCAATATAGTTAGCTTTTCAGCATAAATGTTCCTCTGGTGTCTATAAACCTAATCCCACCTTGGGCCAGATATATTCTGTTAGGACATGTATAAGACTTCTTTTAACCCTCCTAGGAAGGACAGAAGTATCTCAGGGAACCTGACAGAACACAGAAATGGCTAATATCCCTATCACAAATTTCTGCATATGCCAGAAGTAGAAGATCTTATGGCTGCTGTTCTGGACTGTGGAGGAAATGGTTGCTATTGCAATAGAAAACTACGGTAAAGTAGAATTATCCCTGAGGGTTGAAGATGTGAAATCATCTAAATAATTCTCCAGGATAAAGAAAACCACCTGGACCTTGGTCACTGTGTCTGTTGCCATGGAAGGAAAATCTTTTGTAGCAGCTCTATGGTACATGGTGGAAACAGTGGCTGGACTGGGAAGGTACAGGCAAGGTGCAGGGTAGGTGATGGTCAGACACTCCCTTTCTGGGGTTTTGGTCTCTGAGGGCTACTAAAGAGGTTGGGAATGCTGGCAGGTTCACAAAATAGCACTGCCCACCCTCGTGGTGCTACTTACTTGCAAGCCCACAAAGGGAGAATGGCTCCTAACTCAAAATCTGTCAGCACAGGGCAAGGAGAGACAGGGAGGGAGAGAGGAGAAACACTTTTCCCACAACTCCCAGCAATGCCCTGGGGTAAACTGGCTTTAGTTTTGATGTGTTTCCCTCAACTGCACCAGGAACTGTTAATATGTCCTGCTCGCTCTCTCACACAGACACAAACAGATGTATCCCTGTAATCTTTGTTTAAATTCCATGCTGTCTCTGCAGAACTATGTAAAGGAACCTTATTTGAACTGAATTCAACAACAGGTCTCTGGAGCTCAGAGCCACATGACAACATTGGGGCCAAGAATTTGAAAAAAAAGAAGACAAAAAAATATTTCATACATAGACTTAATCTTCCTGCTAATCCTTGCTAACTTATATACTCATGTATCGACTGCACAAGGTGATTAGGATGCAAGGTAATTAAGATACACAGACAAGCACTATCATTATTACCACGTATGTTGCTATTTAGCAGATAGTTCAATTACTAATTAAAAAAGGTTATCACAGAACCACAGAATCATTTTGGTTGGAAGAGACCTTTAAGATCATCAAGTCCAACTGTCAACCCAGCACTGCCAGGTCATCATTAAACCATGTCCCTCAGCACCGCATCTCCACATCTTCTAATTACCTCCAGGGATGGGGACTCAACTGCTTCACTGGGCAGCCTGTTCCACTGTGTTACAACCCTTTCTGGGAAGGAATTTTTCCTAATATCCAACCTAAACCTCCCCTGGTGCAACTTGAGGCTATTTCCTCTTGTCCTATCAGTTGTTACTTGGGAGACCAGACCAACCCACACCTCGCTACAACCTCCTTTCAGGTAGTTGTAGAGAGTGACAAGGTCTCTTCTGAGCCTCCCTTTTTCCAGAAACCCAGTTCCTTGCAGCCTTCAAAATAAATGGACACTTCACAGATGTCTTACAGTGTAGTATGAGGTGTATAATGCAGAAAAATCCCACCTTTATTTAAAAAGGAACTTCTTTGGAGTTATTTGAGCACACCTGTGCATATGCCAGTGAATACTCCCTCTATATAAAGGAGCTGGTTTTAACTGTCTTTAAGAAATTAAAGGTAAACCCACCAAATATGCACCAAAACATTTTTAAGAAGGTAGTTATTCTGGGGAAGAAAAAAACAAACCAAATGTACAAACAAAAAAAACCCCAACAAAACAACAAATCAAACCAACCCAACCCTCCCCCCGCCCCATTCTTGAACTGATTTTGCCTGAGAAAATTCAGATAAGGAAGGTAACTTTCTGAAAATTCTAAGTACCTGAGCTCCCTTTTTAAGATACATTGCCTTTTCAGGCAGAATGATAGCATTAGGAAGGGATAGGGACCTGGAGTATTGACTTCTGTTTGACCCATTAGAAAGGTAAGAAACATCATCAGGGATAAGCACCTTCACTTGAAAGGGACAGGAGATGCTAATAAATTGGGATTTTGAAGGTGTATTTAATACACTGCCAAACTTGTCCCTGGATGCAGGATGCCTTTTCCTTCTGTTATGCTGCTATTGGTCTTAACTCTAATGCAACCAAGCTAAAACATGGGCACCACCAGCAGCCTGAAAGCAGGACACCATCATCATATGATCCCTCAGCTGTACGCAACTTCCACAGCAGAGATTATTACTTATGTGAAGAAATTCCCTCAGTGACCTTATTGCATTGTGTGCAGAAATCCATACAATAAGACAGCCATCCTTAACTCAATGAAAGTGCTCTGTTATAATTTCCTCCATGATTATCTGATTGGACTACACTTTTGAGGCCTAATCTTCAATCAACACCGGTTAGTCTTCGACATGTCAGCAAAACAGGGAAGAGTAAGCAATGAAGGTGGTTAACTCCAAGGAAGATACAGCTTGTACAAGTTCAGACTTAGTGTGCAGCCAGTTCCTTATTGCACAATATTTACTTGATTTGTTGAAGAAGACCATTTTAATAGCATTACAATTACAAGTGGAGTTCACTTTGCCACAGCAAATTTTGGTTTGTTTGGGTTTTTTTGAGTAATGTTGTCCTTTTTTTTAATGAGCTCCCACGAGTCTGGCCTTTCCTATAAATCCGCAAAAGCACTGGGTGAAAGTCTGTCCACACCATGCAAGGCAGAGCTGCAGCAGTGCCATATAGCTCTGCTGGGACAGCCTCCCTCCCTCCTTACTCCATCCAAAGATGTGTGCCAGAGATCTGTGTAGGAATATAGCTGCTAGAAATGGGCTTAAATACACTGAAACGCCTGACCTCTGTGTCCTCAGTGAAGTGGCTGCTTTTTTCAGAAGTCTGTGCAAGCAACAGCCGTGTCTAAAAATGCAGTTTAACCTCTTGCTCAAATCCAAAGATCTCCTTAACCCACCTTGTGTCCACATATGAAACATCATTAGATCACTTAACACTCCAGCTCCCCTCTGTAAAATATTTGTCTGGGACTTGAGAGTCAACTCTTGACCTTAAGTTGTTAAAAACTATAACTGGAAGTCCAGAATGAGAAGTTTCCTAATCATCCTCACAGTGAAGACCAACTATCCTGTCCTCCCAGCCTTAAAAACTGCCCATTTCACATACAGACATTTACTAGCTGGGTTTGTATGTTCTTATTTAAAAAAAAAAAAAAAGAATTCTCAAAGTTTATGCACTTCCTTTCTTGACCCATGAATGGCTTTCCGGGGAACAGCCTGTTGCTCTTTCTCTAATCAGGTGTGCGCACCTTATTAAGGATGACGTTGTTGCTTTTATAATCTTCTCAGAAGGCTTCCCTGGGCTCTCCACTACCATCACGCTGCCAGCAATTGCCAAGGGCTAATACCCAAAGCTCAGCTAAGGGTATGCAACAGGAGGGCATGAATTCAGCCAAGGCTGCTCAGAGCTAATAGTCTCGAGTGGTGAGGGCACAAGTAAAGTCAGGAGAGCCTCAAAGGAAAGCTCTCCTGGTGCCTGTGCATCCTGCATCCAGGGACAAGTTTGGCAGTGAATTAAATACACCTCCAAAATCCCAATTTATTAGCAGGTAGAAAATATCCTGCTTAACCTGTAATCATTGGTGCGATATGGATGCGGATGGATCCTGGATCGAGGTACCACCCTCATGGTGGACAGATCTAGCTGTGGGTCTGGCAGCAGCCAGCACTGACAGGGCAGCCCTGCAAGCACACAGCCAGGCAGCCTGGCGAGGTTGGTATAGCAGTACCAGGTTTTGTGGATTTCTAATTTTTTTTAACTGCTTTTAAAAGATAAAGAGGGAATAAAACCCCATGAGAATCCCTTTTGCACAGCTACTAATTGCCTCACTGCAGCAGTTTGGAGGCATTAATACTTGTGCAGTGCTTCCCAGCCGTAAGACATTGTACAAAGTTTAATCCTAGCAACAGCCTGGTGGGGCAAATCCAGGTAATCTCCATTTTGCAGTATGAAGGAGAGGTTAAAAGGAAACCATAAATTTTAAAAATTCCTCTTTGGTCTGGAAAATATGGCATTATTATTTTTATATTTAATGTCCTGCAATTACTATGCATCAAGAGATTAAGGGGAAGACTATAGGGGCTTTCAGGAGTTCAGACTTTGTTTAATGATTTGTGGCTGTCAAAAAAAAAAGCTCATTCTCAAATATGAATGCAATCTACCTATATTATGTAAATAATACACAATAATATGCATATACCAAATTATATGATTTATTACTTCCATGGCTGGTACAGGTCACCTCCATGCTACTCTAAGGAGCAAAGACCTTCCCTCATTTCTGGCTGCAGGATTCTTGCAGCTTGGTAGAGCACACTGCAGTGCTTAGAGGGACCCATGAGCTTGGACCACCTTCAGATCCATCTGTCCTTGCCATAGGAGACCCTGGAGCTGCAGCCCAGCTGGATATACACAGGGGCTGCCAGCAGTGACAAGAGGTAGCCCAGGATCAGGTTCTCCCAGTATGTCCATGGCTGGTCTAAATGTCATGCTTGCACCCAAGCAGCACATCAGGTGGGACTGGGCATGTAACAAGCACTGGGACTAGAGCCTGGGGCCTGGACTGGATTTGTTACCACCTTCCGTTGTGAACATGCCACCTTCATAGCACTGAGCCCATTATATTGCTTTCAAAGTATCACAGACAGTGTCCCAGTTTTAAAGAAGACTTCTGGTGATCAAAGTATTTGGGCAACTTTTCTACAAAGAGCATTCAAAATGCATGACTCAGGCACCAAGTAGGCCTGCTGCTGTCTTAAAAACATGTTCAGTTTCCACCACTTCTCCAGCGCATGTGCTGGGGATGCCCTTTTGTTTGCCATCTGGTTAGCACATCTTTAAGCCGGATATTACTTTTCTTCCTACAAACATAACGACTGAAAGCTAACATTTTCTTTCAGATACATTAATCACGTGGCCCCAAGACCTGAGCCTTCTTCCAAAAGTAAGAAAGCAAAACCTGCAAATATCATAAGACTTGAGATAAAAATTCTTATAATGTGGTAGTTTATGAACTATGTTCTACAGATAAGATTGCCACGGAACTCTGAGCCTGATTTTATTTATCACAGCTTTAATCCATCAGCCTCAACAGGGTTATTTTGGATTTAGAACAGCAGGTTCTGATCTCATATTTTTAATACCTTCTGACCACCAAAAACAATGCCAAAAAACCCCGAAACTAAAATCCAAAAACTATAAATAAATGCTATACTGTGTTACAGCATATAATTCTTGCCTGTTTCCTTATATACAGGTTAATAAATGAAGTGGAAATGTCCACAGCATTTGTCATGGAACAACAATGAAAAACTTGCAGGTGAACCAGATCGGGGAGGTGGAAAATAAAATATAAACAGAAAGGAATGCATCACATAACCTTAGGTGCCAACTTCTGAAACACTGAGACTCTCACAATCCCTGAGCACAAGATGAGAGAAGCCAGGACTCCAACTTTAAATCACAAAAAGCACAGAGCAGCTGCAGAGGTGTACCCAGGAGGAGAATTTGGGCCATTATTTGTTACCCAACTAAAGTAACCAGGGGAGAGTTTATCAGCTGGGTAGATTCAAGCAAATGGAAAGCAAGTAACAGCCCTGACAACAGCCCCCTTGTTTCTGTGAACACAGAAACTGCCAAGTACATTTTCAGGTACCCTCTCCAGAAGCAGCCCTGCCCCACACAGCACAATGAGCTGCTGCAGGGCTGGTGGCACTGACCTTCTCTTTCCTGCTCCTTCCCACCCACGAGTGGTACTGCTAACTCCAGTACGGACAATGTAATTTTATTCACAGCTGCCAAGAATATTTCCTTTCAAAAGGCCACATCCTACCAAGCTGTAAGAGCTCAAACTGTACATTCTCCAAATAAATCACAAAGCAGCCTGGCAGCTATGTGTAAGCCAGGGAAACCAACTCACCTTTTGGCCCTGAATGTCACTTTATCTCAAATAGTGGTCATTAGGCTCTGTTTGCTTTCCTAGAAGTAGAGGGATACTAATACTACAGCACCATTTGGATGAATAATCCTTATTCACATACGCAGCACCAAGGTTAATGAGAAGGGACTGAGCTTGGTAGACAGACAGCTCTCTGGCAAGGGCTCTGCCCGTGTTTAGTGCAAGCACATCACATGGGTCTCCTTGTGACAGGAAAGTCACAGCCTTATAATAAATAGCTCCAGTGCATTCACCGTTGTCTCAGTTACAGCATAACGAAACCACCCTGCTGTCTTAAGTCAGTTGCTGAGAGTGAATGCACAGTCATTTCTCCCCTGAAATGAACTTTAAGCAATCTCAGGTCTTCTCATACCTCACCTTTTAAGTACAAATATAGTAAAAAGACACAAATTATTGAGTTGGAAAAGCAAGCAGGAGAAAAACATGGCTATGAGCAATGTTTTCTTTAAGTCTGTATGAAATCTCAGAATCACTTTGAAAACGAGCCTAAAAATGAACAGCGAAAAGAGAGTGGAGTCAGGATGCACCTGGTGATTACTTACTGTAGAAATGGCACTGACTCCCTTGGAAAGACTTACCCAAAGCAACGTCTATATAGGAAAGAGGTTGCAATGAGGAGCTGAGGTCACATCATGCTTGTGTTTAGTCAGAATCATAGAATCATTCTGCTTGAAAGAGACCTTCATGATCACCCAGTCCAACTGTTAACCCAGCCCTGTGAGGTCACCATTAAAACATGAAGCATCTTTCAGAACAAATCAGGGCACCTTCTACCACCATCATACATTAGGGCAAGTGCTTTCATTAAGTAACTGATTTCCAATACACAATACAGTTTTGGGGGACACCAAAATATTTCACACATTCTGGTTGAAGACAACTTCTGGCTGAAAAAAAAACTATGGTGGAAAAAGTATAGAAATCTTGGAAGATTTATTTTTACCATCTAAGAAAATACTGCTTTGATTTTGTGTTCTGAAGTGGTGTATTCCCTTTGAACTTGACCTGAATTAAAACAAACAAACAAACAAACAAACAAAACCCCCACAAAACAAACAAACAAACAAACAAACAAAAACCAACCAAAAAAACCCAAACCACTAAAAATAGAGTTAGACAGCCCCAAAAGTTAATGGACAGTTTTCCTTTGAGCTGGAGGAAAAGAAGACTTCCGGCTGTCCTGAAAGTCACCAGTTTTTAATTTAGCTAAAAAAGAAACAATCCTCCCCCAAAAATAGCTGTTTCAGGTTGAGCTGACATGAGATGTTTGCGCTTTTTTTTTTTCAGTTTCACTACGAGAAGGAGAATCAGCAATTCAGACTTCTGTACTGAAAGTCCCAAGCTTTTTCTTACTTTTTAATTTTCTTTTTTTATAAGAGAGAATGCATTCGAACCTCATGTTTCAGTCAGAGTGGGGTCTGAGCACACAACACATTGCAGCTTCACTCAGTGGTGATGCTCAAGGCCGCGGGGGCAGAGCCCTCTAAGCAGAGGCACCCTGCCCTCCCAGCCCTGTCTCTCAGGTCTTCTCCTCAGCCCAGGTGCTGCAGGAGTGCCGCCCCTGGCACTGATGCCAGGATTTAGGATTGATCATCCCACCCTCTCCTTGGCACTTCCTCAAGGTGCTGAATGCTCCCAGTTTCTGTATGAATACAGAAAGGCAAGCAGAAGGTACTTCACAACCAGCCTCAACACTCATGGTGTCCATGAACAACATCATCCTCTCATCTACTGAGCTCAGTTTAGGGCATCCCACCTCCTCTGAAAACTGATGGTTGTTGGATCAGCTCAGCTCCCTGCTGAAACCTAACCCCAGGGAACAGGGAACTAGGACCTGAGCTTGCCATCTTCCCTTCTCATAGCTCCAGCAAAGCCCAGCTAGGAAATGTGGAGAACAAAAGGAAAAGTGTTTGGAGACTGCAAGTAAAATCACAAGTAAGTGATTGGAGATCTGAGTCATGGCCAAGGGGCAGGTGAAAGGATGAACTGTGTGAGACTCATAGCAAAAAGGCGGGTTCTAGGACAAAACAATGATATTATTTATGCAACAGTTAAAGACATCGGAGTTGTGTGGCATCTCTTTTTCACCAGTGCAGTGAGAAGTGATAAAGCAGATACAGCCTCATTTCCACAGCAGTTGACATCTCTGAAAACCAAAATGCCTCTACTGCAGGAGTGGGTGCCTGCTGGAGGGGCCTCCCCACGGCACCAGGGAAGGGCTGAAACCCCATATTCAACATCAAGAGTCGTGCCTGCTGCAGGACACCAAGTTGCAGGCTGTTATGTATCCAAAGAAAGGCACACGGGGACTATTTTTTTCTGAAAAGGGAGAAGGCAAATCATAATGAAACTGTGATTTGACTGGAGTCACTGCAGTCAGAACCTGTGCTTTAGCAGCTCAGCAACGAGCAATTAATTTAATCATCATCTTGTTTCAAGAGAACATAAAAGGGGCTTTAATTAGGCAAACCGTCAGGATATGCATTCTTGCCTTCTGTGCTTTTTGAACACGGTTATTCATTAGCTTTCATGATGCTTGGATTGGGCTCATTGGACCACTCTGCTCAAGGATATGCTGGGGCTGCTCCTTCTCACTGACCCATGGCCAACAGTTTTATATCATCAGCCACAACTCTCATACATATGGAATTAATAATTTCCCATTTAATCCTGCTAATTATTTACACGTTTTACAGTAGGAAGAGCCCCGGGGGAATTACACACTTCACAAGTTTGCTTTCCCACCTTGATGGACAGCAAAAGCCCTTTTTACCTGAAGCAAAACAAGGCAGCTTACGAAATCTAGTTTTTCAAAGGGAGAAAAATGTAATATTGACATTTGCAAATTCTGGATTCACCATCTAACTCTGCCAGGGACTTTTCTATCTTGGAGCAAGTGAACATTGTGCTCCAAGTGCCTGCAAGCAGCATGAACGCCCACTTTCTTCCACCTCTGCCTGCCTTGTCAGCTGAGATGGCAAAAGCTTTTGGCAGGAACCATCTCTTGCTATCTGCTTGGCATCACTCGAGCCTGACACCACAACTATCACATGAATGCTGGACTTACCAGCCACCACCTGTAGCTGTCTTCCGGGATCAAGGCATTTTGTGAGGTCAGGAAAGGTTGCATAGTTGAATTAAATCTCTGGTCAAACCAGAGGGAATGTCCCAGCTCAGAAACACATGTGCGACAGCTGCATGGTCTCTGGGGGTACTTGAAGAGTTTTTGGACTTGGTCTGAAAACTGCACGATGAGATGTCTCGGATCCCAGGTGGTCGTGGTCACATGATTTGTGTAGTTCAGCAGAAATGACGTTACCGTGATGAGCAAAAAGGCAAAGGTAAACACTTTCACGTTCCTCCTCTTTACGACAACCATTTTTCCCACTGGGGTTCTGCCGTTGCCACTGACCAAGTACAATGTAGGGTCCAATGTAAGGCAAAAAGGAAAGGGTGCTGCAGGCTGACAGTTACCGCCCCAGGCTTAGGCTGAACATACTGACTCCACTACCTCCATCCAAAAGGGAAGAAGCTTTGTTTCACCCAAATGGGCTTAAAAAAGGCAAACTGGGTATTTCCTTTCACCTTCTCACAGTGCTTCCAAGTCTCTTCCACGTCTCTGTGACCTGCTGCTAACCTCTTCCAATGACAGTTCAATAAAGATGGACCCTTGTCCTTCCACAAACCAGAAGATTTAGAGGGGAGAAATATCAGCATTAAAATTTAGGTTTTCTGTGTGGGAGCAAGACATAAATTAAAGCAAGCAAATTGTAGAAAGAAGAGGCTTGTTTGTTTGTTTGTTTGTTTTCTCAGAAGTTATTTCATGAAGGATCACATCATCCAGAGATGTACATTCCAGCAGAAAGATATGCTTTGTTGTCCATTTAAGCCATGGAGAACTGTTTGCAGCCTATAAACACACACATACGAGAGAAAAAAAGAAAGAAAAATTATTGTCAGGAAGTTTTTTGCATTCTTCACAACCTAATTTTTCTCCTTTTCTCTGCCCATCCCCTAACTTCTGATCAGCTCAGAGCCATTCACATAGCAGCACCAGCTGCAATTTCTGCTGCAGTATTTGCATACTGAGAAGTTTCAGGGTGGAATTTCTGAAAGGGCAGAGCATCGACCTGTGGACATTGAGTCCCTTTGTGTTGAAGCGCTCTGGCCTTATTTGAATTATAGTTTGTAGCCACTTGAATGGCAATGACTCACCTCCTTCCCTTAGGCTGCCCTTGATAGCCACGAGATAGACAGCAAAGTATTCATAACTCAAAGCAGTTGAACAGAAAGCACTCAGCAAAGGAGGGAGAAGCAGGACACAGAGGAAGAGCAATCAGTTCCTTTCCCTTCCTCCCTGCAACTGGCTTAATTTCTTAAGAATTCAGGCTGGACTCGTGACTCAGAGAAAACCAAGGAAGAACAGCTCATACATCCTGGGACAGACCAGGGAAATCAAAGTATAAATGGCCTTTGTTTCTTGTGGATTATTGCTATTTTTCCTGCCAAGAAAGGGTAGGTGAGGGCAGCCTGGGATCTCAGAGAGTTCCCATGAGACCCTGAGCCATGGAACTGCTTCGCCTTGTCGAGTCAAGGGACAGAAGGACCTGGAGCTGCTCTCCATCCCCTCCTGGTGTCCCTTGCCTGGCAGCAGTGATTTAAGAGAGTTTTTAAAAGTTGAAAAAAGGATCCCTTCCTCCCACGATGCAACTGTTTTGTGGGAAGAAAGACATGTTGTGGTTTTTAAAACTCCAGATTTTTGCAAAAAAGCCCCCAAAGTGCCACTGTTTAAGTAACACTCTTCTGACTTTTATAAAA
>JAAGNO010009234.1:166911-192971 GCA_033439905.1 Ceryle rudis | reverse complement strand
GGCCCCAGCCCCAGGTTCCCGCAGGAGGCGCGGGGTCCCAGCCCCCCCCGGCAGTCTGGCAGCTTGGTAGGCATAAATGGCACTTGTTGGTAAAGTGGTGCACAGACGTCGTTTCAGAACAGGGCTTTCTCAGAGACACTTTTGGCATTTCTACACTGTAGCTTTCACCATGTGAAGGAGTCAAGCCTGAAAATGTGATTTTGAGAAGAGGATCAAGAAAGTCTAAAACATAAGAAAACAAAACCTTTAGGACAGCTGATCATTGTTCTGCTGGTGTGCAATTTCATCAGCCAGTGACAGCACAATGCTATGCCATGTCACAGCAGGCTTGGAGAAGGTTATGTTCTTACTGCCCCACAGAAAGCAATAATAATATTCCTGATCCTTTTCCTCCAAACAGACCCTGTGTGAATCTGATCTAAAACCTGGTGTACCAGGAACAGCTGCTTTTTGGACTAGACCTAAAAATGCATTCTGCCTTTTTGCATGTCTCGAACACTCCTAGTGATGATTGTTGAAAATGAAGGCAAGCCTGGTGTTTTTAGGGTTTTCTCGTGGGTTCTGCACTTAAGTCCTACGTGTTTCTATGTCTGGACTTCTCATGTTGTTGTTTCAGAGGTGTCCACCTGCCCCTGGTGGGTTAAACAATCTTCTTCCTTTCACCCCACTGAGCATTTGGGATTTCTGATGAAAAAGGGAGCAGCAATGTAAGTTTCTATTTATTAGAGTGACATTTTTACATTTACTGACATTTCCTTTAGTTTACCAGTATCACAGAGCCAAGTCAAACAGTTCCACCTCCTCTTGCCATTCTGGCTGCTGACAGCTCTCCCCAGTTCACCTTGTGGTCATATACTTCCAGGCAACGCTGTGCTTTAGCTTTGTGGGACAGTCACATTCTAAGTCCTTGTTAGAGGAGCCAGTTGGGCAGCAGCTCCACCCCAAGCCCAGACTGTGTGGCCCCAGTGTTCCTTTTTCTCATCACCACTGTTTCCAGCTGTAGTTAGACTTTACCCCTGCAGTGAGAGGAGCGGCCAGAGGATGTTTGCACCACCACAGCCACCTTTCTCAAAACATG
Source organism: Ceryle rudis (assembly GCA_033439905.1). Classification (NCBI taxonomy): domain Eukaryota; kingdom Metazoa; phylum Chordata; class Aves; order Coraciiformes; family Cerylidae; genus Ceryle; species Ceryle rudis. The sequence continues at coordinate 191,893 of JAAGNO010009234.1, read as the reverse complement.
CCTCCCTTATCAATTAACTGGAGGGCAGAGGGTCCCTGGGTAGGACAATACAGCAAAGCTGACCTGAGAGACCATTTAACAATGTCTGCTGCTTCTTTTCTGCAACATCTAAGATGTCAACCCTTTTTTCCCATTCCACCCCATCACATGGCTGGTGGAAAACCTGCCAGGTTCCACCAGCCATGTGTCTAAATCTATGCAGCACAACCTGGGTATTTGCACCCTGGCCTTCAGTGACCCTGCTTAGTAAATCTGGTCTGACTGGAACATACACTTCTCTTGGCAGCCCATGATGAAATGGCTTCATAGCCTCATGAAAATAAGTGTGTTGCACAGAGGGAGAACTTCCAAATGCCCCAGCTCTGCACCCCCATCTTCTTTCACCATCATCCGCTCTCATGTTTTTCATTGCACACTATAAGTAGCCTTTGAAGCTGGATGTAAAGGAGTTATTTTCTATAGGAGTTTTCTGTAGGAGGAACAAAAAGGCACTCTACAAGATGTGTAAATAGTTATATCACTCTGATTTATGTTGAACACACATGTTTTAGTTACAGCTACAGGAAATATAAAAGAGTCTGAAATACTCTTAAGACTTTATTTCACGGGAGGTGTTTCACAACAAAAATAAAACACATATATTTGCTTGTATTTCATTGTACGTTGTCTAGAGAAGGGGCAAAGGTAACATAAAACATTACGCAAGAGAAAGCAAACCAAATGTATGCAGATCTGGTTGTTGTCCCAAACTGTATTTTGTTCCAAATAGAAGGTTATTTGCTTCATGGCAATATTTTTTTTTTTTTTTCCCCAAATACTGTATTATAAGAAAGGTGCATCTGCAGTGAGCATTTAACCTCCATTGAAGCTCACAGAAATGCCCGAGGACTGATGGTAGATTGCTGATCACAGTTCAGGAGATCTGTTCTTCCTCTGGGTCTTTTTCTCTAGTTTTTCACCAAGTCTTCATTGTCAGAATTAAATTCAACTCAGCTGGACTATGCACAGGTTATCTGCAAAAGAAACCAAATCCTTTAGTAATGTTATTATACAGTCATTACATGAACAGGATAGATGAAGATAGCTGGAGGAGCTGAGGTAAGGGCAAAGTGCAGAAATGGATGATGGATAAGGAGAACCTGAGGCAGCAAGGTAAAAGGCAAGAAGAAATGGGGAGTCCAGGAAAACAGTGCTGCCTTGGGCACCCGAGTCTGCATTTCCCCACAGAGGGAAACCAGCTCCATGCTGGTAATGTATTGCAGTCATTTGCAGAGCTAGTGACTCTGTCACATTAGAAGTGATGCTGAGATGAGTCAGGAGTGATTGATAGTCTCTGTGAATACTGCACCAGGATTGGTGCAGTAGCCACAGTGTAGGTTGGAAAAGGGGGCTGTGCTGCTGTATGGCTGCCCCTGCAACATAAGGTCCGGAGTGGGGATACAGGGTGCAGTGAACATGGGGCAGGGAAGAAAATACAGTCCTCACAAAACCATACCGGGATGTGCTGTAAAGAGAGGTTGTACAGATACTTCTATGCATAAAGATGAAGGAGTGGGGCACCGCAGATCAACAAAAGCCAGCTCACCTCCTGCCTTCCCATATCCAGCAGGGACGGCCTCCGGCGGGGGGAGCTTTGCAGCAGGACAAGGCCACTTTGTCATGGGCACTGCTTCTCTGTCTTAGTTTCTCCTCCCAAAGAGAGGCAAGAGAGGAAATAAAATGATTAACATGAGGGAAGCTACTTATCTGGCAGGACAATTTGGTCATTTGGCACAACAAAGATAGAGATCAAACTTACCAGAGAACCAACACGCAGCCAAGTCATTACCAGCCTTTGGTGATGTGGTGGCCTGACATCCAAAGGGAAGGGGGTGATGAGGCCCCATCGGCAAGCCAGGAAGAAGACTTTTCTGTGGGAACTTGCTGAGAGCAAGGCTACATTTGCTGGGACCAGGGGTGCTGTGGTAATCCAGGCTCCAAGTGACAAAGACCTGGAGGAAAATCTTGGAATGAAAGCAGAGAGGAAAGATGAAATCCTTACAGCATTCTGGAAAAGAGGTGGGTGTGCTAGCAAGAAGGCTGAGCTGCCCCAGCCCCAGGCTGTGTGTCTGGTGGGCAGTGTGGGCTCTGCTGCTTGTGAGAGTTATGCTAAAGGATGGAGAGGGGAGGTGAGGAGGAGGAGGTTCAGGGGTCCGGTGATGGCCAGGCTGTCAGCCAGTACCAGAAAGATGTCATATGTCAATGTGAAACTAAGCTACCAGAGGGCTGAGTAAATTTATCTCTGGTTAAAATTTGGGGTGGCAGCTTTGCAACCAGAAAGCAGAGGGTCCACGTGGGTCCTGGGCCAACTCCTGTTCCCCACTGAAACCAAAGGCACAGCTCCCTCTGACTTCACTGGCAACCAGAGGCTTACTTCAGAAGAGGAGGAAGAGGAATGCTGGGCTGAAGGTAGACAGAAGTGCTGGGTGGTGCTGGAGTGCCTCTTACCCTCCCTGCTGCCCTGTCCTCCCACCCTGGAGTTAGAGTTGGAGCTGCTTCTGGCTTAGTCAGTACAAAGTGCTCACTGGTGTCTGGCATTGGGAGTCACTGCTTTCTAGGGGAAGCAGAGGGGCAGCAGGGAAGCAAGACCAAATGCAGCTTGAATATTAAGTCAGAGAGATGAATGTGCATTTGCTCTTAGGCAAAAGCTGCAAACCCCAGAGCCCCTGCTAAGACTTTAACTAGAGAACACCACAAAAAAGCATCAGACAAATTTGTATGGCTGTAATCTTACCTTAGCATTTGACATCATCAGCTCATGTGCAGCCACTTGGTCCACCTGCTACAAAAGGACAGCAGTGTCCTGCCTGCTGCCTGACACAGGCCAGGCAGAGGATGTGGCTGTGCTGTGACTGGCTTTTTGATGGAGCAGCACAGCATCTCTTCTCACCCATCCACAGGGTCTCATCACTAAACATCTGGCTTTTCTGCCCAAGTGTCAGAAAAGGCTTTGAATGTCCATTACTCCTATCTAAAGAGACAGTGTTTCTTTTTCTTTCTTTAATCTCAGGAAGAAGGGAAAAAATTACATGGTCTACAGTCTAAAATAATAGCCTGCAACTCGGATGGCTTTCTCAGTGCTTGCAGCTATTGTCATTGTCCTCTAGAAATACCCTCAAACACCTCCTATATACCACCAGTCCACTTAGATGAGAAACAGGGCATCCATTTAATTTTTACATCTCTCTCTATATATATGATAATCTCTTGTATATTTCAATCAAAGAGCACACACAAGTCTCAACTGGTTTCTTGAAAAGGCAACAAGACTAAGTAAAAGCCAGAAGAAACCCTTCCCAAGATGCTCTGCTATTAGGAAAAGGTCACATCTGCCACAGCAACCCCTTCAAGGGCAAGAGGCGGAAGGGCACCCTTTTCTCTTGCAGGGCTGTAGCAGGGGTTAAAAAGAAGGCAATCAATGCACTTGAGTTGTAAACTGGCTTAGTAGAGGGGCTGGTTGAGATCATGCAGGTGTGCCAGTCATGGGAAACTCAAGTGTCAGCTGGCACTCTGCAAACCTTTCACTTCACACTAGTCTGCTCACTGAGCAGGGATCTCCTCTTTCATAGGCAGACACTGTTCATGGGGCAATGGAAGACATTTTTTGTCTTTAGAGTGGTGCCTCTTCTGTCCCTTGCCCCCTAATTGATTTCTGCAGGGGTTGCACTGCAGCTCTTTGTACTATTTTGAGCACTGCAATAAATTAGAGCCATGGTTAGGTCAGATATGGTGGCCAGGAAATGTCAGATTTTTCCCATTTCCCATCAGATAAATCTTCAAGTCTCCCTTTTGTTGTTTATACATATGACATCTTCAATACAGACATGCATGCATAAGGAATACATATGTGTACACATGCATCTCCATGTTCAAACAACCAAGACTCGTCTAGCAACCATAAGCAACCACTTAATCTAATGTTGCAAGCTTTTTTGTCTGTCTCTCTGTTTCTCTATGTATATGACATCTTTGCTGTCAGCCCTTCAAAGCCAGGGAATTGTGTCTCCTCCTATCTGCAAAAAGCACCTACCATGTTTTAGAACCCTGTGCCAATAAATGAATCAAATAACAGCTTGCACCAGAGATCTGAGACTCTCCACAATCGTTTTTATCTTCAAGCAAATGATGTGGTGGAGAAAGCTGCTGAGCTTGCAGCTGTGAAGATTGAAGTGCTTTATTTACCCGCAGAACAGATAAAACAAGGGTGACAGCACAGCAAACTTCCCCACATTGCCCCATGCAGACTAGGATGAACCTCTTCCAGCAACAATTTGATCTCCCAGCTCCGTCTTTGGTATCGTGCCAGCTGTGACAGAGGCTTTTTGTGATAGCAGCTTCTTATCACCGAAAACTGGCCACAAAAGAGTCTCTTCATGAAAGGTCAACAAACAGATGTGTATAAAAAGAAAACCTTACAAATGTTTGAGTAGTTCCTGATGTTTAATTGTACCCAAGGGTTACACTATTGGTGTCAAGCACGTGTTCCCTTTCCTATAGCAGCACAAGAGGATTAACTATGTGAGGGCCACATGCAGCACCCTGACTGACTCAAACAGGGCAATGTGATTAATGTCAGACTGTGCTTATTAAACATGATGATGTGGGTGCAACCACCAGCTCAGTAAGTCCTGTGGTCACTGTGGCTGTAGCCTGGAGATATCATCTGCATAGACTGCTTGCATCTTCCATCTTCCTCAGGCTCCTGCACCCAGACAGGTCGTGGCCAGGACACATGTCTGGTTGTCCCTCTGGCCTGGCCCGGGACTTCTCTGCCCTCCAGGGTGCAAGCTGGTATGTCAAGCCATTTTCATAGTCTGCAGAGCAGGCTTTGCTATCTACACTTATTTCAGCTAAGAGATACCTCCTTTGTTTGTGACGCTTTTGGTGAAGTAACCTTGCTAAATCCCACAGATACCTGATCCAGGCCTCCAGCTTTGCACAGGGTGTCCTTGTTAGACTCAGGCGGTGTTATGCCATAATACCTGGAAGCAAAGTGTGTGTCTGGCTGTTTCACTGCACAGGGGGTTCAAACCTTATTGCCAGCCAGCAGAGAATTAAAATCAAGGCCAGCAAACAGAAAGGGGCTGAAAGAGGACAAACTTTTATTGAATAAAAGCATTTTGCAGAGAAAAACTGAACGGTTTCAGTAAGTTAGATGAAAGGACACTCACATATAACAACAGAAAAAAAAAAAAAAAAAAAAATTGCTGGAAAACATTCCTTTCCAGAGTAATGAAATTCTGCTTTTTTGCCCTCTGGTGATCAATGGTGAAGTGTATTTCAGTGGGAACAGCAAAACATGCCCATAGACCTTCCCAAGAGAAAACAATAATCTTTAACAATTTGCACTGCAGTAGCTTGCTCTCTGTGCAGACTGGGGGTAGTGTGAGGGTAGGTCAGGTACAGTTCACGAATATCTGCTTAAACAGATCCAGGAGCCCCCATACCTTGCAACTGGTTGTGAATAAAAGGCAAAATATTGTAGCTGCTATTCCAGTTTATGGGTTAAATGTATTAACTTGCTTCTCTGTCAGCTCTACAGTCTGTTCACCCCAAAGCCTGCTTTTGTGGGTCCAGGTAATTTCTCACATTTGAGGTGTACTCCAAAGTCACCAACATCAATAGGATTTTAGGTTTGAATACAGCTTTCAGTTAATGAGCTTTCTATCACAACTGCTTCTGGTTCTTCTCTTCCCTTCATTTTAAAATGCCAGAAGAATCAGTAACCAAAGCTAAGTTAACAAAAGATTAAAATTTACCATTCTTACTGGATTTGCAACCCTTCTGAGAAGATTCATTGCAATTGTGCAGTATCTCTGCTGCATAACAATACATCTCACAGCTGCATATCATGCTATCTAACTGTAGGACCATATAATGGATTCCATCTTCCCAGGCTTAACAAATTTATTCACAGAAAAAGATAAATCATGTGCAGAACTGCCCCTTTCTGAAATAAAACTCCACAGACAGAGAATTATACATTTCTCTAAAGCTTCTTTTTGGAATGATCCTTAATATTAATTTTTGCTAGCAAGCAAGGTAAATTTCACCAGCTTGACTTCTGATGACAAATCTGTTCTTGCAGCTTTCTACATCTTTAAAAGTGACAGCTTCACCATTAACCTAACTCAATTTTCTGCTATGATTGAACCTTTTTCTTATGTAATTCAGTCACAGGGCTTTTTTAAACATTGGAACCTGGCATCTCCTTTCTTTGCTTTGAATCCTGTAGGACAAACTGTGCTGCTTCTGTGTATTCATGATCTTTGGAATCATATTCTTATCACATATAGAGGCTGGGATTATATTTTTCCTTCCCCACATTTTTAATGCACAACTTTTATTGTGAAAATTAAATGTCTTTCTTTAAGTAAGAATGGATAAAGAGGATGGGAGACATTTGTATGAGTGTTCTTGTGCAGTTTGGCAGCCTGGTAAGGCTAAGCCCTGCCAGACCAATGGTCCCTACCCACAGGGCTCTGACCCACTGCTTGGGAGTGATCTGTCTGAGCCATTGCAATCAGCCTGGTGTTCCTCCCTGCTGGCTTCCAGGCCCACGCTGTGCTTATGGGGCAGCCCCAGGCCTTCACACACTGACATTATTTGGGGAATTATCTCCATTTATCTCTTCAAAAAAAAAAAAAAAAAGAAAAAAGCTGAAATTAGAGCAAAATCCCTGAAGACATACAGAACCATCAACCATTACCTTAAGAAAGTTTATTCTCAAGCAGTTGTTCAATCCCAGTGATCTAAAATGCTATTGCTTACAACCTTGAAGCCATGGAAATTTCTATTTGGTTAGTAGCCCAGATCAATCAATTTTATGGTGAACCTCTCCCTACCTCTCATCTGAAGACAGTTTCATTTCTAGTGAAATAATTAAAGGCTTTTTGATTTTGTTTTATAACCCATCAGGTGGTAATGAAGGGCTGTGCCTGTGCTGGACAATTTTGAAGGACAGTGACACGTGGAGGTGCAAGCTCCCCTGTGAAATTTTGGGCTCTCAGCGTGAAGGAACAAGGTGTATTTGTAAATGCAGCAGCCATACTTGGCATTTTTGCATCTTTTTTTTACAAGAAGTTGGTCATCAGTGAGCAAGATTGCCTAGGAGACACAGAGCAGTAGAATTACTGGGCTGGCTCTGTGTTCCTGTATGGGGGAGAGAAAAGGAACTGAACAAGATCAACAAAGAGTACTTGGCAAGTTTGTTTTCAAGTCTAATGGCAAATAAAGATCTCCAACTGCAAATCTTACATGCCTCTGAACACAGGAATAGAATCAGGAAGGAATATAGCACTTGCTCTTCAGTAACTAGCAGAAAAATAAAATAAAAAAAAAATATCAAGGACTGGTAAGGTCAATGTGCATACATGAAGGGAAGTTTCAGGCCCCAAACTCTGTTTGGGCCCAATTAGGCAGCAGTAATTTGCTTGCTGACACTGCTGTCACTTTAATTTTGATGCTCCTGTAAATAAATTCCTCTAAAAAAAAGCCCAATAATTATTTATCCAAGCCTGAAAGTTTTAGAGCTCTTGCTTTATGGAAAAATAATCAAACATCAAACTCTGACCTGACTTGGAACTCCACATGCTTATGTACTAAAATACACATGCTCGTATGTAGTATTAAAACCTCTTAGAAGAGGAGGGGTCCAGGCACCATGCTGGACCCTGGCAAGGTCAGGAGCCTGTGACAAGAGGAGGTATCTTTCACTGGAGCTGACACATCATTGTCCCTGCTCAATGTTGTGACAGGACACTGTCCAGAAGGTGCAGTAAATGCTGAGAGAAAAAGTCCTTCCTGCCCCTATATTTGCTGAACATGTTTGTTTAGCCAACTCCTGCAGGTATGGAAGGTGATAGCAGTCTGTGATTTTGATATTTGCTTTTTTTGTGGGGGAATTAAAATTTCATCCTGTTTCCATTAATTTATTGATTATGGTTTTCAGAGCTGAGGACCCTCATGAGACAGCTAGACTCATGTTTTGAGTACAGCCTGGGCCAAGCATTTATCATCTCACATTTCACTTATTTACTGACAGGTACCCCCATCGCAGTGGATCCAGGCACTTCAGAGCTGTGCCAGTGTGTTCTTCCTGAAAGCACCCAATGAAATGATATCTTGTCCATTTTCCAAGGAGGCACTGGGATGAAGCAGTTCTGCATACATGACAGATGACAGCTATGGGATGTTTGCAACCCAATTCCCTGTCCCTGTGGCTGTTCACACCACCGTGCATGCTCTCTGATGTAAGATGCTCTGGCTGGTGTCTCTGAGCCACCCCAGCACACACCTGCATGCTCCTGCTGTGTTCACATACCTATGCAGCAAAGTTACCTGTGCTGGAGTGGAGCAGAAGCCTCATATGCCAACTCCTAAGCAAGATGGCCATCTCCTGTGTCATCGTTCCCCTCTCGAGTTCTGCCTCTTAGCACTAATGTTATCTGAAACCCAGGTCCTTAAGTCCTACATACGAAACGATGCACTATATCTGCACCACAAACAGGACGATGAAACAGTGGCTGAACTTCATTCATGGTAACACATCATATATAAAGGGCAAAAAGAAAAAACATAAAAAGAAATACTTCCCACGTTATTTTTTTTTTTTAAAACTAAAAGTGCCAACGAGCTTTTAAACGTAGTGACCTTACTCTGATGCCTTTGCCACAGCCTTTTATGCTGGATGACATTGTCCTGGAGACATCCTTTAGGTATCTAGTCATACCGCTGGGACACTGGAATTAGGTTATTCAGGATGTGCCCAATTATCTCCATTAGTCTTTTTCTCTACTATTAGGACAGCTCTGGGAGCACGACAAAAATACAACCAGGAAAAAAGAAATAATTGGGAGCAAATTAACCACAGAAGATGCAGCTTTGTCCTTCAAGATGACCAATTAGAGGTCTCTGTTTTATCATTGCATTTTGATTTGATTGAATATCTGTCCCATTTATCTTCTCTGGATATCTAAATAAAAGATGCAGACAACAAACAGTCAAGAAAAGCTTTTTTCTTTGAGGTACACAATGCTTTCCAGTCTGCTTTGGATACTTCTCTCATTTGGTACACATCTCATGTTATCAGAGATGACCTTCTACTCCCTGTGCTGCAGAGGGTTTAAAAGCTAGGCCTAAATGTGGGGTCCCTCTCTATTATGAATGCTCCTGGATATGCCAACATGTAAATTTTATAAAGTTTTGGAATTTATGTAAGGTTTGTCTTTGCCTTTCTGGGATTGGACAGCACATATGGTTTATGTCAGCATTTGTAAGGTTATCGCAAAGGTTATCTTGGCTAAATTATAGCCCTTTGTTTATCCACGTGGTTAGGTATGGTGCAAACAGCTGCACTGTCAGTAAAATCTTTCTGCTGCCCTCAGCCCTGACCTGGAGGTACCAAACTCTGAGAGGTTATGTGGTTCCATATGAAAGTAGCTTTGAAAGGGCTGTGAATTAAAGCTGACACTTTACCTGGAATACCTGCCCCCAAATTAGCTGTGAAAAATCAGGTAACCAACAAAGATGCCAGTATGTCTTTGTCTAGCAGCTCACTGTGGTCAGTGAAGCTTCTCCTTGCTCTAGGAACTCATGCGTAACCTGCCCTAAAGATAAGAAAAACTGCAGCTGAAAGGGAATAACTGGAGGCACTGCAGGAGAATTGGGGTAAAAAGCCATTCTGTGTGATCTGGGCCTCTTGACAGTTAGGGATGGCACACTGCTCCAGCAGTCCTGAAATTGCACTGCAGTGACCTTTTATTCCATTGCCACAAAATACCTGCCATACCTCCCTTCTGATCTCCTTTCACATTTGAGTGTGAATAGGAAAGTCCATGCTTACAAACAACCATGTTTAACATCCTTTTTACATGCATTCTGTTAAAGATGGGACACTCATGATGCACTTCAGGCAGTATTTCTTTTTGTTCTTGCTTCTTTAATTGTCAAGAATCATCTGCTGGATGAATTATCAGCTCCTCTTTTCCTGACCTACTGCATATCACCCTGCATTTTGCAAGGAAAATTCAATGTCAGATTAGAATTTTCTGACTTGGACTTGCTCTTTCACTCTAGGAATGTTTGTTCTGATCCTATCAGTGCCAGTGTGCCTCAAGCACAAAATCACTGAAGTAAAGTGGTGTTAATCTGCTGTGCATCCTGAATCTGGCTTGTTGCGCATGTGCCTGTGTGTATGTATGTCTGAGCACGTGCACGTATGTGTGTAATCTAGCTGAAAAGAGGATCTAATTAGAGCTAACCAAATACTGGAAGCAATTTTTCTTTGAATAAATTATTCAATACATTTTGTCTTTGTTCATCTCATAAATTATTCATGGGATAGTATTTGAATGGTGCTAGAGCTGGTAGGCTTCTGCAGAAATGATTACTCAAATAGTATATTCAGTAAAGAAAATCAACATTTGCTAAATAATGTATTTGGCAAATAATATTCATCCAGCCTCAGTTCTAATTGATCCAACAAGAAATGCAGACGGCACATGGCACTCATGGATGGCTTGGCAAGTGCTCGAGAAGCTGATCCTTTCTACTCTTCCTCCTTCTCCCCTGATACATATAAATGTACAGAGCTTCCTGTTGGCATTGACGTGCATGACCCAGCTGGGCACACACCTCATGCGCCTGGGTTGCTGGTACACCCCATGTGTATACACATTCCCTTCCAAGCCACAGGCAAAGTGACAGCCTCTGGGCAAGTGTCCCACAGCTAGAGGCAGATATCCAGACCTCAGCTTGCTGTGGTGGGCTGCCAAAACCAGCCTGTTGGCTTGCAAGCTCACAGGCTCCTCGCTTACTTTCTTGCGTGTAGTTAGTGTCAAGTGTGTGGGCAGAAGCTCTATCAACACAGAAGGCTGGCACTTTTCCTGCTACTTTGTCCTCAAATTGTGTGGTGGCAAAGCCCATTGTCTTGAACTAGTGCAAGAGGAAGAAAAAAACCAAACAACTCTCATTTACTAGATTGGAAATTTGCAGGCATACAAATAATCTATTGGAAGAGGAGGAGACTCTTATTTGTTGCAGGAGCTGATTTCAGCGACATTAATACAGGGTTTTTTTTGTGGTAATTTTATGCCAGACATTATGGAGACATACTACATCTTTGTTAAATTTGAAGTTTGATTTTTTCGTTTCCTTTCACTATCCTCACTTCTTCCTTTTTAAGAAAATAAACCCTAAAGAAATCCAAACTCCTCCTTTCCACATGACATTTCTTTCTGTGCAGCCTTTCATCAGAAAAAGAACTGTTTTTCTTGGATATGTCAAGCTAAGCCTTTGAAAAATTCAGATGTCATTGGCTGTGTGAAACGTCTTCCTTCTTCTTCAAAGCCAAACCTCAAGGATATCTTGTTTAGGAACTTCACATCTGCTTTGCTTAACAATATCCAGGGCCATACAATTCAAATTAGATTTTTATTGTATTTTGATGGTAGTATTATTAATAGAAAAAATATAAACTGAAAAAATCAATGCAGAGTGCCAGACACTTTGCATAGTTGCTTATTTCTGAAATAAGTCCATGGGCTGGGACCCTTTGTAGGCTCAGGTACTCCCCATTCTAGCTTCCCGTGTCAGGATCTGTTCTATTCTTTCTAGCCATTGCACAGACGTGTTTGCATTTTGTATACACTTTACATACACATGACAGCTCGACAATGTTCAAAATTCTTTTGACTTTATTTATAGGGAAAGTTAAGAGTGGGAATTTTCAAGGCTAGACCTTTTCTATGTTCACTGTTGTAGACAAAGGGACACGAGCAGCAGGCCGATGCTTAAATAGTGAAGTCAACCAAATAAAAATTGTACACCAATTTCTCAGTCTGTTTAGAGGATTTACAGGATTTTTCTATCTCCGTCTTCAGGCAAAGTGTTGTCCCCTCACAGTAACCCCAGCCTGGCTCAAGGCTCTTCAGCAGTGTGAGCCAGGGTGGATTTTGCTGTCCCTGATGGTGAGGGCTGTGGGTCCCCAGTGCCATTGTTGCTATTCAATCATAAACCAAACTGCTTTTGGTCTGAAGTCACTGCAGTTGCTCATGACAAAAGCAAGCAGAAAGGTGGGTTTGCAGCTAAAATTAGGTTGTAATCAATTTTATGCAGCATTAATCACTCTTGTTAATAAGCCCCTCCAGCCATGTTTAAATCAAGCTGTAAGACCCGAACCAGGGCAACAAAAGACTCCATAAAATCAGTCCAAGTTATCCCCCCCATAGTGACTAATTACATTAATTAACTCAAAGCCTGATTAAACAAATTTATGCTGAAACAGGATAATCTCCACGAGTCTTCAGAAATGTTGCTTTTACAATAAGGAACAAATCATTTAATGCTCTGGAAATCTAGGTCTTGTACATGCATTCTGGTTTTTTTTTTCAAATTTAATCTAAAATTTGCCTCCTTCATTTCTGATTTCATAACAAAGCCTGTGGCCTCAGCTCTTGCCCATCACATGTTGTGGCAATGGTTGGTTTATTCCTGAAATAGCACATAGCTGCCCTAGCCTTTTCCTCACAGAAGTGACTGAACAGAAATTGCTGAAAACAGGGAGCACCAGAGATGACTCCGAGCAGAACCTTCAAGCCTGAAATTCCCTGCAGTTTCGAAAAGCTTGTCTAAGGCATCTTGACCATTGAGGCTTGGTCATCCAAGCTAAAAATAAACAACCTCATCTACCAGGGATCTACAGAACCATTTTTAACTTGCTCCAGTGGAAATTAAGAAACTTGTTGTTTGGCTGTTGCCAAGGAGGCATCTGCAATGCTCTCCCACCCCAGGCTAGCACAGCTCTACATTGCTTCCCCTCGAAATTTAAAGAGGCCCCACCAACACAGCCCACACAGGAAGCCAAGGGGCCAGGCGTGCCCTCAGCTGGGGCTGATTTCAGCAGCTGAAAGTGGAGGGAATGGGACAGCCTATCACTGCTCTGAGGCCTGACCCCCGCTGCCACTGCTGGTTACTGGCCAGAAGAGAAACTCATGCAGCTGTAGGAAGAGGAGCAAGCAGCTCCTTCCCTAGCCCCATAGGGCTCTGACAGCTCTAAGAGGAAAAGATCCTTCATTTAAGCATCACCTCATTGCACGTGTGTGCCATTAACAACATTATTTGGGCAAGTGAGTAGGTTTTGTCCTTTTAGATGAGGGTGGCAGTTTTGTTCCAGGTCATGGGTAATTGGGCATTAGCTGGGGGTGTGACCAAGAATGACAGATCTGCATTTTGAGCTAGACTTAAATATTTTGGAAAGTCAAGGTTCAGCCAAGAGAAGTGAAAATACTGACCTACAGTGTAAGATCATTCAACATTAAACTATTATAAAATAATAATGGAAATTGTAACTAAATAACAAAAATAATTGCATGTTAGTAATCAGTTACTGATGTGATTTCTATTCTCTTTAGTCCTCTAAGCAGAATAAGTATTATTTTCAGTCCTGACTCCCTGTGTGTGAACATGCTTACATTTTAAAACACAAAAGATGCTTATGCCCTCAAATGCTGGATCAGAGGCCTGGTGAAAGCAATATGTGGAAGTATTTGCTTATCTCTGGTGTATAACTAGTCGAAAAAAGGGAGAGAGATTGCAAGAAATAGTAACCAAGAGGCATGAGATGTAGGAAACTGCTCAGGGAAAAAAAAGGATACCAGGACAAAAAATATAATTTAAACCAAAACAGTTTGCTCTTAGATAAAGACAAGAACCTCAGGGTGATGTGATGTATGATTAGGTGGGGATGAAGAAATACTCAGTGATGGGAAAAGGCAGATGCGTAGGATAAATATTTCTGCTTTGCAGTTGGAAACAAATAATTTATATCCTCCTTTTAAATGAGGACAGAAAATACTTTCCATTAATAAGGAGAGTGACTGTTGAATAACCTTTAAGGGAAAGAAAAATATTTATATCTGTACCTCCAGAGAAGTTACGGGCCAGGGCTGTGAAGGACCTGGCTGTGAGGATCACAAGCCCACCAGTACTAATGCTGAGCAGTTCCTAGGTGCTGGAAGGACCCCAGAAAATTGGGCAACAGCTATTTTTATGCCAGTAATTCCAAAAAGGAGAGCAGATGAGTTGGGCTTCTCCATGCCTGTTAGCCTGACATCAGTCTGGAACGAAATAATGGAAAAGCTGATATGTGATTCGGCTGATAAGAACACAGGAAGGAGGGGAGTGTGATTCATACCTCTCAACATGTGGGAAACACAAACAGAAAAGCATATACTTTTAGTGTCCATGCTTCAGAATTCCTGTTGAAGAAATTGAAGTGTGGAGAAAGCAGTTACAAAATGATTCACAGGCTGGAGAAAATGCCTTGCAGGGAAAGACTGAGAGGTTAGCATGTCAGAAAGGAGATGGAATGGTGCCTGAATTACAATTTATAAGTAACTTCACAGGGATAAAATAGTAGACCCTAAAGGGTTACTTATCCTGGCAAAGCAAAAAAAAAAATGAGACACAATGGCTGCGAATCAAAGCCAAATCAATGCACCTGACAGAAGCCTCACATTTTTAACAGAGAAGATGATTAATGAATGTGATGGATTCTCCATGTTTTGATGGCTCCAGATCAAGACTGAACTGCCTTTTGAATACACAAGCTCTTGGATTCAGTGCAGGGAAAAGTGGTTAAAATTAAATGACCTGTGATATCTATGCAAAGTGTCAGACCAATCAGCCTGTATGATACTCCTTTCTGACCTCAAACTGTAGGAACTGCAGACCTGAAATACAAATCTGGTCCTATATTGTTTTTATAGATAAGTACCTTAATATTTTTCTTTTTTATTTCCCATGAAAAAAAAGATTGCAGGGGTGTGCAGTGTTCCCAGATGGGTGGGTCACCTATTGTGGGCAGGAAGGTGTGCGCAGAGGTGCCTCACTCACGGTGGGACCCATCACACATGCCACTCATCCATCTCTGCAGGCACAGGAGGCCTGACACCGCATAGTTTTGCAGTGCTTGCATGCAGGCAGAAGCCCCTTGCCTAAATTCCCTCCAGGGAGCAATTCATTGGCAAAATACTGAATCCACACCATAATCCCTGTGGGTCTCCTGGGAAGGAAGGGCAGCTAGGGATAGGTTTCACTTTGATTAAGCTGTCATACCAAGTCCCTTTGCCCCCAAGTAACTCCTTTTCTGTTGCAACCTCTTGTGTGCCTAAGAAATGTTTTAAAGCCATCCTAAAAGTTGCACTGCAGTATAAAAATCTGTCCCCATATCAAGCCAAAAGCATCTCAGAGACCTTGATGCTGCAGAGATCCATTAGGTGTTTCTTTTGGCAGTAGAAAAAGGAAAGCAGAAGGAAGAATTACCCCCACACATGCACCCTCTGTACCAGGCAGAGGGAGAGCAGACGATGGCAGAGGACAGCACAGCCCTAGCAAGCCAGATTCTGACTTGGGAATTTTGTGGTCTGAAAGACCGTGTTGATTTGAGTGGGGCTACAGAAGGCACAGCATGTAAACATAGCCTCCTGGATATCACAGTCACTCAGGCATGCAGGTAGAGTAATGCTCAGTATCCTGTTGTTAGAACAGATAGTGTGTTGTCACTGTTCATCTGATTCCACCAAAGAGACTAAAAAGTGTTTTAACATCCCTTGCAGACATTCTACACTGCCAAAAAAACCCGTTTCACTGAAAACTCATACGTGGTCTGTCGCAAAGCTCTGTGAAATACTTTGCATGATAAAAACTGCCTGAGAGGGAAGATTATGTGAAATGAGTTTTTGAGCACAAGTGACTAATCCCTTCAATTGCCGGTTGATAGGAGAGGTTAACTGCAAAAAGGTCTGATGTATGCAAAGCAAAGTGCTCTGTCCTTTGCAGTTGCTACAGCACTTAAAAGTAGTATATTTTTTTCCATTGTAATCCTGTGCCCTGTTTTCTGCTCATGTGTGAGACATTTTCCTCAGCCTAAATTCTTTGCCTTTCTGAATCTCTTTAATATCACTTTACAAATCACAGTTAGGGCTTCTTTTGGGTACAGTGTAATGAATATTATTTATTACTATTCTACTGTTCTAGGTACTGTACAAACATATGTTGAACTAGCAGGAATATTCTTAGGACGTTTTCTCAGTCATAACTCCATCTACAGTGCTAGAGGCAGTCAGGAAGCAGATTTTATAGAGAGAAATAACCTTCTCACAGGCTCTTATTCTTCCCTACAGCTCCACTGTTTTGCACCATTTACACCTGACTGAAGAGAAAGTGAAGTAAGTGTAAAATACCACCCACTTTGCAGAAATGGAAATGACTGCATAATGGAGAAGGTGGAGAAGGAATCAGGCTACAGGGAAGGAGGTGTCACCCATGTACAATTAATGTAAAGAGTGGCACACCAAGATGTGCAAATATTAATGTACTAGTGAAGGCTTCTGGAAGAACAGCTACTGAGACTGAAGGGCTCAATCTGTGCTTATGCAGTTATGACCTGTCCCATTTCACCTTTGTGGTCCTACTTTTCAGGATTTTCATAAACTCTTAGTCTGGAAGGGACAACTGTGGTTTTGTTATTATTTAACCATTACATTATTCATTTCCCCAGCAATTTTGATTCTGAGCATGAAAATTAAGCTTGAGGTACACTTTCAGGTTCTATGTCATGACAAGCTCCCCAGTCTTGATCTAAAAATGCTGGTAACTTAACCAGTGATCCTTGCTTTTAAGTGCAAAATATTTTTTTTGTTTGTTTTTTTTTTGGTTTTTTTTGTTATTTCACATTGCAATCTTTGCAATTTCCCAGTTCCAACAGTTAGATTTTGTTAGGTTTTTGTTGGTTTCATTTAAGAATTATCCCCACTGCAATCTGAGGTGTTACTGTAGCCTAAACAGTGCAATTCAGTAGTAAAGCATGCCGGTGGAGCAAGAAAGAATGTGTCTATCATGCTAATACTGTTTTCCTCTGTCATTCACATGCCACTTTAACGTACCCTTCACATGTTGTTTAGTTATCGCCATGTTTTTACAACATCGCACTATTAATGCTAGAGGGAAGAATAAGATAGTGCACTCCTTTTATAACTTGTTTAATTCCTCGTTGAAGAGCTTGACATAATTGGGAATGACTGCAGATCTGTTGTTATAATTAGAATTTGGTCTTTAGCTCTAGGCTTTTCCCCTTCAGGGGGGTTGATTGGAGGCCTGGGAGGCCTCACATCTCAGCATGCTATTTCCTGAAGCCTCTTTCATCCCTGCTGCTAACTGTATACCGACTGACTTGGAGGGTAAAGAATGAAGCTGTACAGGCTTTGCAGAAGCAGAGCAAATAAGTGATTTGTGTCAAGGTAGAGACAGACCAAACTGCAGGCAGCAAAGCAGCCAAGATTTCGTGTCACAAAGTGACACAAGCATCTTCAGCTGAACATTGTGGTAAACCTCTGGTTTGGACCTACTGGGCAACTATGTTCCCTATGATGGGAACAAGAAAGGAAGGCAAGGAAACCGGAATATTATGAAGAAGACACAACCTTATGATGTCTGCAGGGAAGAGAGCTTTCTGTGCATGCAAAGGATTTCTCAGGATTTTTCTAAAGCTGGCCAGAACAAATCCGTGTGGGCCAAAATGCTGCCAGAATTACCACCAGCACACCAGGGTCAGCTGCACTTGGACTGCAGGAGAAAAGAAGGGGGAGTAGGCTACAGCATAGCCATGCTACCTTCTCCCAGGCACTTAGCAGAAGCATTGTTGCGAAAGCCACCCGATTAGTTCCCTCCCTTATAGGAACAGGGCTTTTTTGCACCACAGCTGAACTTGAGAAACTGTCTTTTTATAGAGGCTTGTTTTGGGCTGGGAGACACTGAGGCAAATTCTCAGCTGCTGTACATTAGCACCGCTGCACAGTCTTCTGTTACAGCAGCTGGGGGCTAGGCCCTTATCTGAGTTTATTTACAGAAATGGCCATGATCTTTGAGAGCAGTCGCACTGCTGGAGTAAGCAGCAGAGTGACAAAAGATGTGGCTTGAAATGTGTTATGGTCTCCCTTCTCTGCTGAAGTACACACAGGTGGTGCAGGTATCCGTCAGTCATTTCTGAATCGTCAAGTAACTCCACACGTGTCATCAGAAACACACAGCTTCAAACCCCGGTTGTCCCAGGGACTTCAGTGGATCATAATGCTGTTATAGTTGTGTGCAACAGGGTTCCCAATGTGTGACATGCATGCCTATGTGCTTGCAGCACAGGTGCATGTACATGTGCATCCAGTTTCATATAGCCACTCAACCTGGATGCAAAGCCTCTCAGGTTCACGGAAATATAGTTCCACTGAAATTAGAGAGCAGAAGCATTTACAATGAGCTTTCTAGTATGTCTTGATTCAAACAAGAACAAAACAGCTTCAGACTCTTCAAAACATTTTCTGACTGAATACATCACCCTTTCTCTGCTCCTCTCCTTTCCCTCTTGCACAAACACATGCATAACTTTTTAGCCACTTTGTTATAAAAATCCCATCACCCCTCCCTGGGAAGTCTAGACTCTGCAGAGTTGGAATGTGCCTTATTGATCTGTCAAGCCATTATATGTGGCCATTAGATTCACACGTACTCTTTTGAGATTAGCTAAATTGCTCTGCAAACTGTTAATAGGCATTTTCACAGACCCAGCTGTCCAAAGATAACAATAAAAGTTCAGAAAACAGAGTTTAGGTAACTGATCTGTGACTGCTGAGGGCTTGTAAAGCTTTCAAAATGGACTATGAATGAAGGCAATTGGTGAGAGGCAGAAGCATCCCAGATCTCTCAGGATATAGCCCTTACACCTATTCTGTCGATTATGTGTCACTCACTGCAATAACCTGCTCTTATTTGCTTGACCTTTGTTCTTTGGCCAAAGCCAGGGGGTACATCCAGCAGGAACTGTCCTGTACCTCCATGTGAAATTGCTGGATAAAGATGCATGAGGCACTGCAGGGCTGAGCAAAATCACTTCCTGTGGTGAAGCCTGGAGGCTGAATTTCAGGGAATGACTGACATTTCCAGCAGCTCTCCAGGATCTCTGGGGATCCCTGGAAGCAAAATTGTGCCCAGCCGTATGCTTCTTCAGGAAGCACCCCAGGTCATGGTCTGTTAAAGAAAGAAGCATTGTCCATTGTGGTTACCTATGTTCTCAGCAGCTCTTTGGAAACTGGTAGGAGTGAAAATGTCAAACCCAAATGCTGATAGGGAAACAGATGCCTCTCCCCATTTAAATATGACTTCATGGTCCCTTTTGGGAAAGCAATATGTGAATCTCTGAGCACATGCATCCAGAGATGGACCCTGAACTAGGATCCTGCTCTTTGCAGAGAGCTCTGAGCAGAACATCCTGAAAGACAGCAAGAAGCAGCAGAATCCCCAGCCTGCCTCGGTTAGGCACCCCTTGAATGCTTCCAGGCCAGGCTGACTGTGAGGCCATGTCAGTCAGCAAGCTGTGCCTGTGCTACAGCATGATGGTGTGCTCACAGCTCATGTGGATGCATGGAGGTTATGTATGAACTACCTGGGAGTCACAGCAACATGGAACTCAATGACAGCCAATCACCAGAGAGTTTCTGCATGGGTTTTGCAGTTGGCTTGGAGCCATACTGACAGGAATGGAAGTGCCTGAACTACCTAATTTCACTCCAGCCTGGGTGCTCCAGTGGCCATGCAGCTAATTTCTCCTCTGGGGTCAAACTTGCAGAGAATACCCTTGTTTATGACACAGATTCATAAATTCAAAGAATTTGCCCAGTCTAAACTGAAGTCCAGGGTCACATAGCTCCATCTACCCTTTTATTCTCCAGGGAAGTCTGTTTGCCTCTAACTGTCATTGTCTTTGGAGAGCTGCCAAAACATATTTCTTGGAAAGGCTTGGATCTTCCCTCCAAAAGGTCATTATATTTTTGTAAGAAAAAAGGGAGATGCAAAAATCCCCAATTCCCTGGCAAATGTACTCATCCTAAGGCCAGAAAGGAAAGGAAGATTTTTTTTCCCTGAGTTATAGGACAATTTGGATCTCAGGTCTCCTTTCCTCATCATCAGAAACTCAGAAGAGTAGCTAAGGCTAAGGAGAAGGTTGTCTTAGCAGCAGAACTGCCTCAGTGTTGTCCTGTCTTGTGTATCTTGTTCACGCTCCTGGGGTCAAGCTGACCTCTGCAATTACCCTGTAAGGTCAAATGGGGAGGTACCACTGGATGTTGGATTTTTCCCTGTTCCCTTTGTAATGTGAGGCCTGGCCAATTTCCAGAGATCATCTGGGAGTTTTACAGTAGGGACTAAGAACACTGGGGGTGCCTTCGATTGCTACTGCTCTCTTCCTGTGGCTTTTGTTCTTTGCTGTTGGTCTCAGCTTGTTACACAGCCCCAGGGAGCATTTTGTGGCCACAGGCTGGGGGTGGATGCTCTGGAGACCTGTCTGAACTAACCATCTGCCTGTGGTTGTGGTAGACTGAGCTTGTCCTGAGACCCTTCTAATTCCAGCTTTGCTGTCTAGCATGACTCCTGGTGTGATGCAGACCGCTGTATGTCACCCAGTAATTTCCACCAGAAGGAACCAGTCTGCTTTAGCAGTGATCATACAGGGCCTCAGCATAAGGAGGGAGAGCGAGTGCTTCCTTGCAATAACTAGCTTTGCTCCTTCCCTTATTCAGTAAGGGGATGAGAACTGAAAGGTGATGGAGATCAGCCTCTCTCCTACTGCCTACAGGGTGGAGTCCTCCTGGACAAGGGAGAGAGCTGGTCTGTGCCAAGTGCTGTAGGGGCTGTTCAGTACAGCTGGCCCAAAATATTGTATGTGGAATCTCAGACAGGTTATTTACGCCATCACTGCATGCATGTCTTCTGGTAACTTGGCAGACCAGGTGCTGAGGTCCAGTTTTCCCACCTGATGGGAACTCTGTAGAGTCACTGACTTCCGGGTGGGGCACAGAAGCCTGTGGTAGGTGGTGTAAATTTTGCTCCCACCAGTTCATCTTTATTTCCTCCAGCCTCCTCATATCTAGTCTTCCCCAGGAACTGAGGGCTTAGAAAGAGCAGCAGGTGAATCCCTGACAAGCAGAGATCCAGCAAGTGATATTTAATACCTCACTATACCCGCCTTAGCCTTTCTTCCTCCTCTGCCCTTCAGTTCCTGCTCCCTGTGGAGATGTAGAGGTTAGGCAGACTGCCCATCCCACACAGCTCATCTCCACATCCCTCTTGTATGTATTGGCAGGATCTGACATCTGCCTTCTGGAGTCTTTCCTCTGTGGGCAGCAGAGACGTAGAGGAGCAGCACGTGGTGGTGTTCCGACAGGAACTGGCAACAACAAAATGCAAGGAAATTCATCATTAGGGGGCTGCAGCTCTGATCTTAACTCTCCCTAGCAGGTGTCACTGCATTATCTGGATCCCGCTATTTTTAGAGCTGCTTTCTTATTTCCTGTGTTATTTGAGTTCCAGCCTAGCCCTGTTACTGAGAGGTAAGACCACAGGCTGGGGCTGCTGCTGAAAATCAGGAATCATCCTCAGAGCAGCCATGAACCATATCTTCAGCTTGCATCCATCACTGACTTGTCACAGTTACACCAGCTGACAGCCTTGTCCAGCAGCCTGGATCCGAACCCATGATATGGGTCTGGGAGTTAAGGGATGCTCGTTTTGTTGGAAAAACAGCTAGAACTGACTCCTACATGCCCAGGCACCTGGGGCAAGGTGAAAGTGGCAGAGGACACCCTTGTCCTAATCTTGTTGTTGGATGTGACCTGCCAGAACCCAAGGATAAAAGCCAGATGAGTGACAGTAGAATAAAGTAGTTGAGTGGGCATGAAAGGACTGGAAACTTTGCTCACTGTTGTGTGAACAGAACATAGGTAAGGACAGGGAGAAAGAACAGAAGAGAAAGCCTGAATACTTTTTTTTTTTCAAATTTATCCCCTCACATCTCAGATGTCTTTGTGCGATTCCAGATGTCTTTGGTGGGAGGGATAGGTGCTTCTGTGAGAAAAAATTGCATCATTAAGCATCTGAAATAGCCTAAGGTAAAGACTGGTAGAAGCTTACCATTGTCCAGATAAACAATAAAAAGCCCAGATTGCAGGTTGCAGAGAGATATATATTTATACAAATTTGAGGATGAGGCCTTATTCTGCAGAAGTGAGTTCTGTTCCAGCTTACCCCAAAAGTATTTTGGAGTCAGTGTGTTAGTACATGTATCTGCTTTTGTAAGAACAGATGATCTCCATATTTGCCCTTTCAGGGAAGGTGCTGGAGCTATGGTAATCAATTCTCCTATTCCTCGTGGTGGTCACTCTCAATCTCCATTGGAGTTGGAACTATCAATGCTATTGACACAGGCAGAGAGCCAAGGACACATTGGCTTATCTACACAGCTTTGGTGAGGCAAGATTTGAGGAAAGCTGTGGATCTTGGGACCTGTTACACCCGCTAGTGAGAAAGTGTCTATTCTCACACTTTGAAGATGAGAGCCTGACCTCCTGCCATCACCTCATTGCTCTTACAGGAATGTGGATGCTCCATGGACCCTACATCTCCACTCTTGCATCAACAGGAAGGACAGCTAGCCATGTGGCCAGATGTACCTGCTCCTTCCAGTTCCACTTGGACTCTGTCTCCATGTGTGTGGCCCCTGATGGTCAGGAAACCATGCTCCTCATTCCCTCTGCAGACACCTGCATTGCCTCTTATAGGACCCTTGCCTGGAAAAAGTCCTCCCAGAAAAGATGACAGAATAAAGAGGCTGCCAAAGCTGCCTTGAGCTACCAGAGTACAAATGGTATCCTAGTGCCACACCGTACTTTTGCTGATTTTCTTTCTGGAGTGGTTGCAGATGCTGGAAAACAGAAAGATGCTCACTTTGGGGAGCTGCCTACAGACATCCCACAAAGTAACTACTGGGAAGGGGAGTGGGAGGCAGGATGTTGTGCAATCAGCCAGCTCATGGTGCACTTAGCCATAAACTCTGGATGTGTCCCCTGGTTAATTCAACAAGAACACTATTGTGTATTCACGTGATCCACAACAAATCCAGGAGAACTGGCGGTGCATAGGTCTGGAATTAATAATTGTGGATCTCCCACCTTGTAAGGCTGCATAATAGGGGTAGCTTGGGGACCCTGGCAGCTTTGAGGAATCATTGTGTGATGGCCGTGTTCTCAGTAAAAGGATTAGCTATAATTAAATGTCACTAGACTTATTAATTGGCTCTGTTCATGTTATCCTTTCCCTGCTTTGGGGCAGGATTTTCAAAAGTACTCAGCCTTGCCCTAACTCTGCTCGCACAGAAAATAGTCTGGAGTTATACCAGCACCTTCAAGCAGAGCTAAAGCCTTTTGAGAACTTAACCTTCAGTCTGAAACTCTTCAGCTGCTATAATGGAAAAATGCAATGGATCTTTGATCCTAATGCAACTCATGGGATATCTGCAGCTGCATGGGCTCTATCTGCTCCCCCATCATGAAGCAAAGTCAGCTTTGGGGCACAGCTAGGAAGGAGAGCCCTAGGAAAGAGCAGAGATGTATGGGAGAATGGCAGTTTCTGTTGCGGGGGTGCTCCCCAGGGAGACAGTGCTCCAGGAAGTGGGCATGGGATGGATGATCCAGCTTTAAGATGTGCTGCATGAAAAGTGTTCCAGGGTGTGTATGACATTAAAGAGCTCTTCATGCCTGCATCCTGTCCCTCTTCCAGTTTGCTTAATCCTGTCCTGCACAGTCCTTCCTCACTTCCTATCTCAAATTGTTCCAGAGCTTTGCTATGCCCTGGTAAAGTGACACTGCAGTTAGTCCCAAAGATGTGGAGTATCTTTCTTCCCTATCATTTCTTCCATGAGCAAAAGGTCAAAGCTATCACTTCTGTGTCTGGGTAGGAGGGACAGTTGTGAATTGAGTCATCTTGCAGGCACATACAGCGCAGGGTGTCCTATAGATCCACTATTGTCTCTGGAGGGCAGCAGTGAAATCCAGTCCAGCAATGTCAGGCCTGGTGCAGATTTTCCAATGCCATTGATATTTAAGACAATATTATTTCAGAAAATAGGAGCTGATTTCCCTCTGTTTATCAGGAAGGCTGACATTAAAAACCAGAGGTGACTGGGAATTGTTCCTGAACTGGGAGTGGTTTTTCAAAATTACAGCTGTATTATTCTCTGTCCTGCCTGCCATGTCATGGAACCCCACTGAATTCACTATTTTTCATGGATGATTCTGGCCCGACAGCCTTTCCACAAAGACTATGGAGAAAACAGAGCTGCCTCTTTTTTTTTCTTTTAAGACTGGTTCACAATATAGGATCTTGATGAAGTTAACAGCTGGCAAATGCAGAATGTGGAAAAGGAAATATTGTTTCAGACAGTGCTGTCATTGTAACCCTTGGAATTCAAGGCTGCAGGAGGCTCTTCCAGCTAGTTGTTTTTTCAAGGACAATAGCGCAACAAATGCAACAGTCGGTAACAAAAGCTCAGAGAGGAGAGCAAGAGCTAGCAGGGGACAGGGAGGAATTGCCCTTTCAATCATGGCGCTCGCCATGGCCTCATGATTTGGGAGGTTATCTTTCCCTAAAGTATTCAGGAATACTCTGGGAATGAGAGGCAATGCAAAGTTGTCCATTTATGGTTCTGTATTATGTATCTGGTCAAAGCCTGGAAAGTTTGGCTCTCTGGAGCCAGAAAGAAAACATGGGCCAGTTTCTGATCCTTTTTACATTCTGATCGAGATTTCCATCACACATGCAACTAATCCTACAGGGTTACACCCTTTGACAATGTATGTTCTAATACTTTGGGTTATATCAGCTAAATATGCATCTTTTTTATTTTTTTCTGCTTACCTAACAAAGCAAGGCTTATAGAATCATAGAATCATAGAATCATCAGGGTTGGAAGGGACCTTAAAGATCATCTAGTTCCAACCCCCCTGCCAAGGGCAAGGATACCTCCCACTAGATCAGGTTGCTCAGAGCCCCATCCAGCCTG